>OZ012738.1:137896004-138203504 GCA_963859935.3 Lathyrus sativus | reverse complement strand
ATTGTCTTCACTTCCGTAGAAGCACAGACCACAGCAACAACAAAGGGGTGAGAATCACGATCAAATATTAATGGTATAATGGTACATGAAATAAAAGGCAGAAACAATAAATCATTATTTCACATACAACACCTCTGGAGCCTACTGTCCCATCATCAATATCCACAATTCACACAAATCACACTGCAACACATGCACTTGACTCGACAATATGCGGTACCGACTCACAACAATGATGGGCACCGGGCCATCAACCCTCCACAAAGGAGCACACATCAACGATGGGCACTTGGCCATCAACCCTCCACAAAGGAGCACACGCACCGATGGACACCTAACCATCACCCTCCACACAATGAGCACATCTCCGATGGTCACTAGGCCATCACCCTCCTCATAGGGAGCATCACACCGATGGACACTGGGCCATCACCCTCCTCACAGGGAGCACATCATCAACGTCCCCCACTTGGGACACGGGTGGTTGCATACACTCCATCCGAGCAACGATCCAAATCCCGTCCACGCTCCCCACTGGAGCACGTGAGTGTACAACACAACACGTCCACGCTCCCCACTTGGAGCACGTGAGTACATCATACCTCACGTCCACACGCTATGCAAGACACTATGCATTAACACACAGCACACACAGTGCACACGACCCCACTGGTCAATCACATCATAATATGCATACATACACAAGCACACAAAGCGCATCGATCCTACCGATTAACTCACCACACAACATATTACATACAATGCACACAAAGCGTGTCGGTCCTACTGACCCAAATATATCACACAATAGCATATAAATGCAACGCATAATCAGCTTATCGATCCTACGGATCCACTCATCACAACACATCACCACAACACACTCAAGGCGTGTCGATCCTACTGGTCCACATATCTCACATAATTAGCACACCGTGCACACATCTCACAAACACAGCCACACTTGTCGAGACTTAACACATAATCCCCTGATTATGTCTAAGGCGATAAACGCCGGCTACACAGCCCTACAACCTTCAACATACACTCGCCTCAGCTCTCCAGCAAGCTCATCATCGCACATGACCAACGAGGGTCCAGTTCCACAAAGGAAACAAAACAAAACATCAGCAAAAACACAAACTGCTGTCGGGCTCACTGGCACATTCGCCCGGCGAAGCCCCGCAGCGAACACTCGCTGCCATTCGCCTGGCGAAGCCCCGCAGCGAATACTCGCTGGAACTCGCTTGGAGAAACTTCTGGCGAAGCCAGACAGTAGCTTCTGCCAGCACTCGCTGGCCAGTTCACCTGGCAAAGCCCCGCCCCCTCATTCGCCCAGTTTACTCAACCATCATTCTACAGCACATGCATACGAAATTAACATAATCTAGCACACAATCTCAGCAGCAATAACATGCATTCAACATCAAACTAGCGATAATCTATGGGGATTAGGGATTTCCCCTTTTCTACCAATTCTCATGTAAAACCATTTAACCGTTAAATTCTCCCCCTCCACCACTTTACCTCAATTGAAGTTCTGATGTTGATGAAGCTTGAGAAATCCACATCTTTGATGAAATTCCTCTTGCTCTAATCTCCCCTTTCTTGATCGTGCTCCTTCCTTGCTTCAACCGTGCGTGTTTCCTTTTCTCTTCTTTCCTTCCACTTCTAATTTCCACAAATGACAAGCTTTCCCTCAATACCCCCAAAATTCCTTTATATTCCAAATAAATAATTAATTCTAATTTTCTTTTAATTCACTAAAATCCATGTAATCATATTTTCTCATATATTAGTATTAGCAATAACTATAATCATAATTAATAATAATATTACATTACCATTAATTATCACTTTTTATCATTGTATACTAATATTATGAGTTCTTGATCCTCCAAATAATTTCTCAAAACACGTCCGCGAATAACATAACTCAGAAACCAAAAATAATTAAAATGGGCGTTACAACTCTCCCCCACTTTAATTATTTTCGTCCTCGAAAATACCTGATGGAAACAGCTCTGGATACGCTTCATGCATCCTGCTTTCCAATTCCCAGGTCACACTGCCACCTGCAGCACCTCCCCAAGCCACTCTCACCAACGGTATCTCTTTCCCTCTGAGTCGCTTCATCTTGCGATCCTCGATCCTCAACGGCAACGTCTCCACAGTTAGATTCTCTCTAACTTGGATTTCATCCCTCTGAATCACATGAGATGGATCGGGTACATACTTTCAAAGTTGCGACACAGAAATACGTCGTGCAAGTTCGAAAGCTCTGGCGGCAACGCCACCCTATACGCCACAACACCAATCCTCTGCAAGATTTGATACGGTCCGATAAACTTCGGATCCAACTTCTTGGACTTCAATGCACGTCCAACACCAGTCACTGGGTTAACCCTCAAAAATACATGGTCACCCTCACTGAATTCCAACTCTTTCCTGCGGTTATCATAATAACTCTTTTGTCGATCCTGAGATGCTTTCATCTTTTCACGGATCATCTGCACTGTCTCAATAGTCTATTGCACCAACTCTGGTCCCAACACAACACGCTCACCCGACTCATACCAACACAAAGGAGTCCTGCACCTTCTACCATAAAGAGCCTCAAACGGTGCCATCTCGATACTGGAATGGTAACTGTTGTTGTACGTGAACTCTACCAAAGGCAAATGAGTATCCCACGTACCACCTTTTTCCAACACACAAGCCCGCAACAAATCCTCTAAAGTATGAATAGTCCGCTCCGACTGACCATCCGTCTGCGGATGATAAGCTGAACTCAGCTTCAACTCGGTACCCAAAGCCTTTTGTAAACTCTTCCAAAATACAGAAGTGAACCTCATATCTCTATCCAACACAATACTCAACGGCACACCATGAAGCTTCACAATCACCCGAATATATATCTCTGCCAGCTTCTCCAACGCAAAACCAATACTGATCGGTACAAAGTGTGCAGACTTTGTAAGCCGATCCACAATCACCCAAATCGCATCAAATCCTCTCGCCGTATTCGGAAAACCTGTAACAAAATCCATAGCAATACAGTCCCACTTCCAAACTGGAATCTCTAACAGTTGCATCATCCCAGAAGGTCTATGATGCTCCACCTTCGATTTCTGACATACCAAACAAGCATAAACATAGCGAGCAATATCCTTCTTCATACCTGACCACCAAAACATCTTTTTAAAGTCCTGATACATCTTCGTAGCTCCTGGATGAACACTCAGGCTACTACGATGTCCTTCGTCCAAAATCGACTTCTTCAGCTCGTCATTATCCGGCACACAAATTCTTCCCCGAAACCTCAACACACCTGCATTAGCCAACTCGAAATCACTACCGGAATCACTCCCGGTTTCCCGCATCAATTCCACAAGTTTCACATCAAATTTCTGATGTTCTCTGATCATATCCAAGAATTGATTTTTCACTTGCAATTTTCCCAACATCACTCTACCTGTAGTAAACTCACAAACCATGCTCAAATCCTAAAACTGCTCAATGAGCTCCATCTCTTTTACCATCAAAGCCGACATATGAATTGTCTTCCTGCTCAACGAATCCGCAACCACATTCACTTTCCCTGGGTGATAACTCAAACTAAAATCATAATCTTTCAAGAATTCTAGCCATCTCCTCTGCCTCATATTTAACTCTTTCTGGTCAAACAAATATTTCAAACTCTTGTGACCACTGAACACCTCAAATCTCAAACCATACAAATAATGTCGCCAAATCTTCAACACAAAAACCACCGCAGCCAATTCAAGATCATGAGTAGGATAATTCCGCTCATGCACCCTCAATTTCCGCGAAGCATAAGCTACCACTTTTCCATCCTGCATAAGAACTCCGCCTAATCCCATCTTAGACGCATCACAATATACCATAAAAGGCTCACTTGGATTCGGTAACACCAACACCGGCGCTGAAGTCAATCTCTTCTTCAATTCCTCAAAACTCTCTTCACAAGCAGCATCCCACACAAACACTTGATCTTTCCTCATCAACTGAGTCAATGGCAAAGCCAACCTAGAAAAGCCTTCAATAAATCTTCGGTAGTAACCAGCCAAACCCAAAAAGCTTCTAACCTCTGTTACTGTCTTCGGCGGTTCCCACTGTAACACTGCACTCACCTTAGATGGGTCTACAGAAACACCATCACCAGAAATAACATGGCCCAGAAAACTTACCGTCTTCAACCAGAACTCACACTTTGACAACTTAACAAACAACTTGTTATCCTTCAACACTTGCAAAGTGATCCTCAAATGTTCCGCATGTTCTTCCTCAGACTTATAATAGATCAATATATCATCAATGAACACGACAATAAACAGATCCAAATAAGAATGGAAGATACAGTTTATATACTCTATAAACACTCCCGGCGCATTAGACACTCCGAAAGGCATTACTGCATACTCGTAATGTCCATATCGAGTTCTAAACGCCGTCTTCTGAATATCACCTTCTTTCACTCTTATCTGATGATAATCCAACCTCAAGTCGATTTTACTGAACACACGAGCTCCCACTAACTGATCCATCAAATCATCGATCCTTGGAAGAGGATATTTGTTCTTGATGGTCACTTTGTTCAATTGACGGTAATCGATGCATAACCGCATGCTACCGTCCTTCTTCTTCACTAACAACACTGGAGCTCCCCACGGCGACACACTAGGCCTGATAAACTTCCTATCCAGCAACTCTCCAATCTGAGACTTCAACTCGGCTAACTCTACTGCCGACATCTTGTACGGCGCCATGGAAATAGGCCTCGTACCAAGAATAAGATCAATGCTAAACTCAACCTCTCTCTTCGGAGGCAACTCAGTAATATCATCCGCGAACACCTCCGGAAACTCGTTCACAACAGCTAACTCATCCAACAACGTCTTGTTGTCAACAGACAGTGATGCAAATAAAGCAAACACCTGAGCTTCATCTTCCAACAAGGTTCTCAATTCCTTACTAGACAAGGAATCTGCCAAAGCTTTCTCTTCTGGAGTAAAAAACAATAACACTTTCTGAAAACAATTGATGTACACCCGGTTGAACTCCAACCAGTTCATACCAAGTATAACATCCAAACCACCAAGTGGCAAACAAATTAAATCCATGCTAAAATCTCGGCCAAAGATAGTCAGTGGACACTTTACACACACTAGCGAAGTAGTCACTAAACCAATCGAGGGAGTCTCAATAGTCATCCGCCGCTCAAGAGTAGTCGACACCAAACCTAACCTCTTCACACAATCAACAGAGATAAACGAGTGGGTTGTACCCGTATCAATCATAGAAGTCAAAGGAATGTTATTGATAAAACAAGTACCTTTAATTGAACGCTCCCCGTCCGCCGCTTGAGTTCCCACCACTGCAAACACTTTACCAGCAACCTGAGGCGCCTGAGGCCTCCTTGGCTTCTCACAATGAGTGCTAATATGGCCTTTCTCGCTGCAATTATAGAAAGTAGGCATATTAGTCCTACAATTCGCCATCACATGGCCTGGCTTCCCACATTTGAAGCACTTCTTCGTCTCTGGAGGACAATCATTGGCACGATGACCCATGCCACCGCACCGGAAACACTTCGTACCAGCAGACGCCCTTCCCTCTCTAGGCTTCCTATCAGCAGCACCCTTAAACTTCCCCTTACCAGTCGGAACACTATAGGGAGTACCACCAAACCTTTGCTTACCCTTACGGTCACTTGCAGCCTTGTAATGTGCAATCCTTGCATGTTTATCATTATCGTAAATCCTACTTCTACTCACCAATTCAGGATAGCTCCTGATCTTCTGACACGCGATCCCCATCTTGATCTCTGGCCTCAGCCCATTCTCAAATTTCAAGCACTTAGAAGTCATAGCCTCCTCAGTATTGTAATGGGGACAATATTGAGCCAACTCAAACTTAGTCGCATACTCGGCCACTGACATGTTGCCCTGTTTCAATTCCAAGAATTCCACCTCTTTAGCGCTTCTAATATCTTTTGGGAAATACTTCCCCAGAAATCCAGATCGAACCACCTCCCAAGTAATCGGAGTCCCTGAAGCCTCCATCCTCTGACGACAATTATCCCACCAGGCCTCGGCCTCTCCTTCGAGCATGTGAGTACCGAACCTTACCTTCTGCTCGTCACTGCACCCCATGGTCCTGAAGATCTTCTCTATTGCCTTCAGCCATTTCTGAGCAGCTACCGGATCCAAAATCCCACCTTCAAACTTTGGTGGCTTGTTGCTCTAGAACTGCGTCAAGTCTCTGAACTGAGCACCCGCAGCCAGATTCTAATTGGCCACAACTTGAGCCATAGCCTGCATAGCCGCAGCCAACGCCGCATCATTCCTCCTAGCCATACTGCTAAACAACAACAATCCAGGTTAACAGAAAACAACTACTCTCTATTCTATAGACAGACTCAACACACTACACTGGCCGGACGGACCGACCTGCTCTGATACCAACTTGTAACACCCTGTTCCCCAAAACAAAATAAACAATTAAAATAAACACATATCAGAGTTCCTCTCCCAAACGGGATGTCACAATTCACACCAGAATTTCACAAAACATTTTTCCAAATTAATTTTCAATAAAGTTGCAGCGGAAAATGAATATAGTCTGTCGTAACACAAAACAACATATATACATCATCCATGTCATCAACATAGTCATATATACAACCAGCGACCATCTGCCCAAAAATATATAACATAATCATCAAACATCATCACATGTCTCGCAAAAGTCAGATACGCCACGGGGGCACACATATCAACAGTAAACAATAAGACTCCCAAAAAGCCCCGGTATTACGTATCAGAGCAGTCCTACGACGACACCACAATCCAAGCTAGCTAGACACCTGGATTGTCTGCACTTCCGTAGAAGCACAGACCACAGCAACAGAAAAGGGATGAGAATCACGATCAAATAATAATGGTATAATGGTACATGAAATAAAAGGCAAAAACAATAAATCATTATTTCACATACAACACATCTGGACCTACTGTCCCATCATCAATATCCACAATTCACACAAACCACACTGCAACACATGCACTTGACTCGACAATATTCGGTACCGACTCACAACAATGATGGGCAATGGGCCATCAACCCTCCACAAAGGAGCACACATCCACGATGGGCACTTGGCCATCAACCCTCCACAAAGGAGCACACACACCGATGGACACCTGGCCATCACCCTCCACACAGGGAGCACACCTCCGATGGTCACTGGGCCATCACCCTCCTCACAGGGAGCATCATACCAATGGACTCTGGGCCATCACCCTCCTCACAGGGAGCATATCATCAACGTCCCCCACTTGGGACACGGGTGGTCGCATACACTCCATCCGAGAAACGATCTAAATCCCATCCACGCTCCCCACTGGAGCACGTGAGTGTATCACACAACACGTCCATGCTCCCCACATGGAGCACGTGAGTACATCATACCTCACGTCCACACGCTATGCAAGACATTATGCATAAACACACAACACACACAGTGCACACGACCCCACTGGTCCATCGCATTATAATATACATACATACACAAGTACACAAAGCGCATCGATCCTACCGATCAACTCACCACACAACATATCACATACAATGCACGCAAAGCGTGTCGGTCCTACTGACCCAAATATATCACACAACAGCATATAAATGCAACGCATAATCAGCGTATCGATCCTACGGATCCACTCATCACAACACATCACCACAACACACTCAAGGCGTGTCGATCCTACTGGTCCACATATCTCACATACTTAGCACATCGTGCATACATCTCACAAACACAGCTACACTTGTCGACACATAACACATAATCCCCTGATTATGTCTAAGGCGATAAACGCCGGCTACACAACCCTACAACCTTCAACATACACTCGCCTCAGCTCTCCAGTAAGCTCATCATCACACAATACCAACGGGGGTTCAGTTCCACAAAGGAAACAACACAAAATAGCAGCAAAAACACAAACTGCTGTCGGGCTCGCAGGCACATTCGCCGGGCGAAGCCCTGCAGCAAACACTCGCTGCCATTCCCCTAGAGAATACTCGATGGAACTCACCTGGCGAAACTTCTGGCGAAGCCAGACAATAGCTTCTGCCAGCACTCGCTGGCCAGTTCGCCTGGCGAAGCCTGGCGAAGGCTCGCCCCCTCATTCACTCAGCGAAGGCTGGCGAACACCTGTAGAATCAAAAAAATTCTGCGCAGCAGAATCATCACCCACACCGATTCCACCCGATTAAATCGAAACTCATAACCAAAAACATACTACAACTTGGTTACGAGGTCTGTTCCCGATTCTATCTGACAAATTGTCAACTCTGCTCTAGTAACCAACTTCCGGCTCAACTTCGAAATTACCCGGAAGGCTCCCAATTCACTCAACCATCATTCTACAACACATGCATACAAAATTAACATAATCTAGCACACAATCTCAGTAACAATAACATGCATTCAACATCAAACTAGCGATAATCTATGGGGATTAGGGATTTTCCCCTTTTCTACCAATTCTCATGTAAAACCATTTAACCATTAAATTCTCCCCCCCTTTACCTCAATTGAAGTTCTGATGTTGATGAAGCTTGAGAAATCCACAGCTTTGATGAAATTCCTCTTGCTCTAGTCTCCCCTTTCTTGACCGTGCTCCTTCCTTGCTTCAACCGTGCGTGTTTCCCTTTCTCTCCTTTCCTTCCACTTCTAATTTCCACAAATGACAAGCTTGCCCTCAATACCCCCAAAATTCCCTTATATTCCAAATAAATAATTAATTCTCATTTTCTTTTAATTCACTAAAATCCATGTAATCATATTTTCTCATATATTAGTATTAGCAATAACTATAATAATAATTAATAATAATATTACATTACTATTAATTATCACTTTTTATCACTGTATACTAATATTATGAGTTCTTGATCCTCCAAATAATTTCTCAAAACACATCCACGAATAACATAACTCAGAAACCAAAAATAATTAAAATGGGCGTTACAGTTGCTCCATATATACTTCTTCTTCAAGATCACCATGTAAGAATGCATTTTTGATGTCAAGTTGATGAAGAGACCAATGTCGAATGGCTGCAATGGCTAGAAGAAGTCTAATAGATGTCATCTTGGCTACAGGCGAAAATGTATCACTATAATCCAACCCAAAAATCTGAGTGTATCCTTTGGCTACCCAGCGAGCTTTAAATCAATCAATCTTACCATCTGGACCAACCATTATTGTATAAAGCCAACAACAACCTACTAAAGATTTCCCATGAGGTAGAGAAACCAGTTCCCAGGTACCACTGCTTTGAAGAGCACACATTTCATCAATCATTGCTTGCCTCCACTCAGGGTGAGATAATGCTTCACTTGGAGTTTTAGGAATAGAAATAGAAGACAAAGAAGATAAACAAGTATACTGCAAAGGGAAAAGACGATGATAACATAAGTCAATATAATGTGGATAAGGATTTCGTGTTTGACGTATACCTTTTCGAAGGGAAATCGGAAGATCAGACTCAGGTTACAGGATCGGATCCGGTGATGGCGAGAGCGTCGGAGGAGAATACCGAAACACATATAGAGTGCCTGGTCTTTAAGCCTGATAATGCCACAAAGAAAGAGCACAAGCAGGGATCCTTGCACCGAATCCATACCGAAGAGACTTGAAAAGGTCTCAGACGATCTACACTGAAAAGACATTAGGAGCACCCATTCCTTGTACCCGGGGAACTTATTCATAAGGGAGGGATCTACACCAGAAAAGTATTTTACGGCCGGTTCCCACATAGACACTATGGCCCACCCTTTTTTTGAACCTTGTCAATGATCGAACTTAAAGATATGAACTGAGTTCCATTTGATGAGTGACTGAGAACAAGGGAGAGGGATATGGAAAAGATGAAGTAATGAAAGATGAAGTCATTGCTAGTAGTAACGACTTGTCACGATCCATTGGTTCATATAAAATTCATGTCCTAGGTGTATCAAAAAACATTCTTTTTGCTAAGCGTATATAATAAAATAGAGTGAAAGGTCCATCCCGAAAGGGGGTACTAACTAACAGTTGAGTCCTCTCCGAACCGCAGGAGGTAGTTACCCATCATACGGCTCACCAACTTAACTTGCCTCTATAGGAGACTCGCTCGAGGCAGGTTCAAATTACAATACACGGCTCTACGAAGGAAAGGATTGGTGGGTTGGGAACGTTTTAAATATTATTATTTTTCCGCGATGAGAAATGCAAGACGAAAAAAGAACCCATCTTTTCGACTGGGAAATGCGATTCTGTTTTGTCCATAAGGATTCACTCCTCGTGTACCTAGCATGAAAGCTTCCCTATAGGAGACCTATTCGTAGATCTTGTTGTAACGAAGCTAGCCTGTTGCACGACTTGATTCATGAAGGGTCATTGACTCTGGGAACCACTCTTAGAACCAGTTTCTATATTGGTGGTCTTGTAGTGTTAGTCTCCGAGGACTCGCTCCTCGTGGGCCTAGCATGAGAACTCCGCTCAGGAGAGACCCTTTTGTATTACTGTCATAGTGCAGCTAGCCTGTTGCGTGATGTTGATGCAATTGGTGTCTATGACCTTGGGAACCTTATCCGTCAACATAGGAACTATCCAGTGAGTGGGCTTTTTTGGGTAAAAAATCTAGAACTCTCCTAAAATTTTACCTATTAAGAGGGTTGGGTGATACTTGTGATAACCTGCATCCAACATCTTTGCATTCATAATAATTTACATATACATAATGACTTACACGAAACTTTTATTTTTAGGTAAGCATTTGCATTCACAGGTTAACTTGCATTTACAATGGCTACGAGTTCTGGAAAGAGAAAGACTCTTCAATTGATGGCATTAGCCAGATGTCAGTGTAGTGATGAACTGTTTGAAAGAAGTACCTCCTATCTTCAAGAAGACTTTAGTGGGAAGGTTTGGCCAGGTTATTGATCTCCTTGCAGTTGAAGTTCAAATCCCTTCCATCACAGCCTTGGCACAATTCTATGATCCATAAATGAGGAACTTTTTATTCCAAGATTACTACTTAACCCCTGCCATTGAGGAATTTGAAGGGTTCTTGGGTTTCCCAGTGAAGGGTAGGGCACCCTATACCATGATTGGGCAGACCCCCGAGGTAGAAGAATTGGATGATGCTCTCCAAATCTCTATTTCAATAGCCAAAGCCGGTTTGAAGAAAAGGGAAGATTTCTTTGGTTTTCGGAGCACCGTTCTAGAAAAGGAAGCAATGAAGATGTTGAAGAGTAAACAATGGGATGCTCTGGTAAATTTATTGGCTCTCCTCATATATGCGTTGGCACTTTTCCCTGCTTTCGAAGAGCTTATTGACTCTGCCACCGTCATTATTTTTTGGGCAGTTTGGAAGAAAGGACAAAGTCTAGGCCACGAAAGGAAGGGTTCGGTATTGACATTTTGTCTCTCCATCCTCTACAAGTGGCTTACTTCCCATATATTCATGTGTCACACTATTGTCTCTAATTTGAACAGTGGGGAGTGGGCTCAACTGCTAGTGTCTCTCTCTGAAAGGGACATTACATGGTATCCCAATAGGTTGGAAGTGGATGAAATAAATATGAGTTGTGGGAGATTTTGCAATGTGTCATTAATTGGTTCCAAAGGTTGTATAAGCTATAATCCTATATTAGCTATATGACAATTTGAATACCCAATGTTGGGAAAACCTGAAGATAAAGATCTAGAGGAAATGATTCTTCATGAAAGGGGTACTAAAGATCCTTCGCTTCTCTGCAATATTGTACGCTCTTGGCAGAAGATTCATACCAAAGGATCAGAATTAAGGAAAAAATATGGTGTAGTCAGGATACCTTATCAACCATGGGTTCTAGAGAGAGTCAAGATAGTCAAGCTCCCCTTCTCTGTTGAGACTCCTCCTAGACCTAACACTCCACAGCCTGTGCCTATATCATTGAAGAGGTGGAAGAGCTCAGAGCCAAAATAGCTGAGTTGGGAAAAGAAAAAGAGGATTTGCAAGTAAAACTTTAAGATGTGACCAATCAGAAAAATAATATGAAGTATGAACTCGTGAGAAAAAACAATCAGCTTGAAGAAATAGAGAACAAAGTTGATAAGGAGGAGGGTAAGTGGAAAAGGACTAAAGTATGCATTAACCAAGCTGACATCCGTTTAGGTTCCCTTAAAGAACAATTGGACCATGCTCGAAGAAAATGGCGAGAAAACGAACATTGGTATATTCTTGCTACTAAGCGAAACAAAGAGCTTTGAGAGACACTGGTAGCTGAGATCAAAGAACTTGGTTCCGCTCTACGCTTTTCCAGAGCTGGTGAAGATAGGGAGCGTCGACTCAAAGAAGATGTCCTAAGATCCTATTGTGTTAGACCAGTTGATTGGAACGCAATATGTGAGGAAGTAGATGATCTCAAGGGACCCATTGAGCATCAGAAGAATCAGATGGGAGCCATTCTAGCAGATAAATCCATATGGTCAACTGCAAGAGAGAAGATGTCTCATGATTATGCGGCTTATGAGCAGTCCATTTACATTATGAGAAATAACTGAGACATGTACTGCAATAAAATGAATGGGTTGGCAGAATTTTGCAATTTGCTAGCCAAGGATCTGATTTGGAAACATAGAGATGCCTTGGAAGTTATGGACGATTCTACTTCTCCAACCATTTGTCAGTTCTTGCGCCTCTGCAAGGCAACGGTGAAGAGGTTTGAAGAAGAGCTTAAGGAATGTGAAGCACGAAGAACTGCAGCTGGAAGATTATTTCCTTATTTTCTTTCTTTTTGTCGCTTTGTTGTTAAAAACTCAGTATTTGGTTTTCTATTGGCTTGTAATTTTGTTATCTTGGCACAATGTAACATATCATTTGAATGAATGAAAGTCCAACCATCTTTTAATTTCTTTGTTCTCATGTTACTTTGAACGTTTGTTAATAACCATTGTTATGAATGCTTCCCTAAAAATAAAACATAAACATAAACATAAGCATAAAGCATAAGCATGAGCATTGCGCATCCTCACCCGATATGCAACTCATAAACTTTACCTTTTTACCTTCAATTGAAAGTTGACTACTCAACACCTCTACAAGACTCGTCACAACTTCCAAATGACGTTGGAACAGATTGAGGAGACCCAAAACACAATGAGGGTGATATTGATGCGCTTAAAGAAAAAATGGACCAACTACTGGAAACCATGATGGTATTGACCCAAAAAGAAAATAACGCTGAAACTATAGCTGACGCCAGGAAGATTGCTAACAAAGTAGGAACTTCTGGAGTCATTAAAACAACTCTTTCTCATGTCCACGTGGACATGGATGAACATTCTACATCTGCCCAACATGGCTCTAAAATGGGAATGGACAAGTAGTACGACGCTTTTTTCCATCCTCCTCCTCCTCCTCAGGATAACATGGGGACTGTAGCTGCCCATCCGCGAATAGATTGCACACATTGGAAGAGAAGTTCAAGTCCTTGGAAGTCCAAAAAAATCCAGTCTTGGATGCCGCATATATGTGTCTAGTTCCCCGACTAGTGATACCTAAGTTCAAAGTCCCGGACTTTGACAAATATAAAGGGGTCAGCTGTCCTAGGACTCATCTGAGAGTATATTGTCGCAAGATGGTTGCTCATATTGATAATGACTTGCTCCTGATACATTATTTCCAAGATAACCTTAGTGGGGGTGTCATTGGAATGGTACATGCAACTGGAGAAAGGGCAAGTTAGCACATGGAGAGATCTTGCGGATGCGTTTTCTAAGCATTATTAGTACAATGCTGATTTAGCACCAAACCGCACCCAGCTGCAAGATATGGCTTAGCGGAACACTGAGTCATTTAAAGAGTACGCTCAAAGATAGAGAGAGATGGAGGCTCGTGTCCAACCACCCCTGTTGGCCAAAGAATTAACATATATATTTATGGGAATGTTACATCCTCAATACTTGGATCGTATGCTAGGGTCCAGTTTCCTTAATTTTGCTAAAGTTGTATCGGTGGGGGAAAGGATTGAAATCCAGTTGAAAAAGAACAAAGTTGTTGTCGTTGCTATAAATGGTGGGAAGAAACCCTTTGTGAAGAGGAGGAAAAAAGAAACTAACGCCATAATGAGAGGGCGAAGAGATAGAGTCCCGGTGGATATCCCGTACCAACCAGTAGCTGCGGTTGCTCAAGCTCCCCATTAACAGCCTACTCAACAAGAGTTTCATCAGCAACCTGTTGCACCCCAAAATTTGACCAACAATTATTTATTCATTGAGTGTTTGAAAGTTGATACCTTCACCAGAAAGTTCAAGAGATCCTCAGAGGAGTTGGTTGAAACCAGGGTTGTGTGCTTCATAGCTTGAGAGTTGGGGGAGCTCCTCAGATGATTATGAGACTTTGAGGATGAACTTGATGTTTTGAGAAAGCCTATGAGATGTCTTGAAAGCCATCATGAAGTCCAGAGAAGTCATTATGCAAGAATTCAGAGGATTCAACCATGAATGGTAGAATTAGGGTTTTGACTGGGTCAACCCTAGGATAACTGAAGATTTGGAGAGGGTTGAGACCTAATACAAGGGCCATGAGATCATGGAATGATGCATAGAGATATTATAAAGATGATTCCTAGACCAACTCATCATGATTGAAGAGTTTGAGAAGTTTCAAGTCAGGGTTTCCAAGGATTGTCAGTGAAAAAACCCTAATTTGATCCCTATCTTCCAGGCCGTTTTAGCTCTAGATGTGATTGATATCTCATCTTCCCCACAACATGAATGTTGTAGAGCGTGTTCTTAGCTTTAATTTGAGTGGTGGAAGTCCTTGATAGGAGTTGCAGAGCTCAAGTTATGGTTTTGACAAATTACAGGTCAGCTGAGGTGTGTGAATCTGGGTCCTTGAAAGTCACCCAACTTGCAGGCAACTTTTGCCCTAGTAGGATGATTCCTATGATCTCTTGGTCAACATGAATGTTGAAGGGCATCCTCTTGGCTTTAATTTGAGTGGTAGAAGTCCTTGATAGGATTTGTGGAACTCAACTTATGGTTTGAACAAGACAGGGGTATTTTGGTCATTTGTCAGTTATAGGTCATTTTAAGCAAAGGCCATATCTCCTAGTTCCAAGCCTCAAATGGAAAAACTCAAAACATGAAAGTTGTTCAAAATGGGATTTTAAGTCTATAAAGAAGGTCATGAATTGTTGGAAAAGCTCATAGCATGGGTTTGCAAGATTGGGTGAAAATGACCTAAAATGGCTTATAGGTTGAAAAAGTTGAAATGGAATTTTGGTTTGAGAGATCTACAAATCCAAAATGGGTCATCCAATATGTTATTTTGACTCCAAACATCATTTTAGAAACAATGGTTTAGCCATATTTTTGATTTTAGGCTTAAAAATTGGAGTTGCTTTGTAAATTTGTTACTTGCACTTTAAGGCATCAAAAGGAAAGATGGGAAAATGCTACATAAGTACTTGTAAGGCTTTGTTTTCATTTTACCATATCATTTGAGGAGAAATTAAGTGAGATTGCATGGTGTATCATGATATAGCATGAGATTTACTAAATATGGCAAATTCAAGTTCTCATTGCATGAGAAGTTCTTGAAGCTTCATGGAAGGTTCTACAAACTTCCACACACTTCTATTCTCATCTATATAAGCCCTAGAGTGGCTCCATGCATTGGTTAGAGATTCTTAGAGCTTGCATACCACATTTTAATTCTTTCACTCCAAAATGCATTTTCATTTCAAACTCTATTGAAACTTCACCAATTATCACAATTCTGGTTATCATCATCATCTACCATCATCATAGAGCATTTGGCAAGAAAGATTGAGGAGAATTCGTGGCTGGCTCATGTATTCCAAGTGATCACTCCAAGTTGCATGAAGGATTGGCTAGGTTGATTCAAGAAGTGTAAGCAAGAATTACTGCAAACAGAAGCATATAGATTCATTGGAGATCATCCAAAGAAAGCACCAAGGCTTGGATTAAAGGAGAAACACCATAGCCATCACCACTTGCAAGGTATGCGTTTTCTTTTGAATCTCATTATTTATGCATAGCTAAGTTATGTGGTTAGGAGAAATGTGATAGAGACCAATATAGGATGAATCATGATGAGTTTGAGAGCATTATATGGGAGTGGACAACATGGCCATTTCTGTGTTAGGATCAAGAACTCGTGCCTTAGTGTATTATAACCTTAGTTTTGTAGTTTAGAATAATCACCATGAAGTGTAGATCATTCTAGGTTAGTTTCAGCCAAGGTCATGATCATGCATACCAGGTGCAAGCTATGATGGACAGAACTTCCATCGTGTGTATTTCTTTTTAGGTTGAGTTTTAGAGGAATCTAGGACCATGGCTGTGTAGAGGGCAATGAGTAGGTTATGTTTGGTTTTTGTATCGAGGGAAATGGTTGCGAGATGAGATAGCTATGGAGGATGGAAGATCTGCGCATGGAGGTTGCTTCGTGAAACCCTAGCAGGCTCAAGGTAGGAGACATAATCGCACCCGTTGATCCGTTTTGGAAAGTTGACTTAATCACCTCAATCTACGGCCCAGATTCATTGAAAAAACGGAGGGAAAATTCAAACATTGAAACGCGGTCGTTTGGTTTAGTGAGTCCGTGTGGGCTTAATCATTTTTCTACTTGCACCCCACCATATTCTGGCCCACTTGAAATACAACTAGCGTGTCCTGCTTATCACACCCCCTCCCCTTTATTCAATTCTTTTATTTTTTTTAATTCCATTTAATTTTCTTGCACTTTATAAAATTCATATAAAATCCAAAATTTAGTATTTTTTAATTCTTGTTTTTTTCATATGTTAATAAATCTGTCTAGAAAAATATAGATAAATAAAATCTCCATTTTATTTTCTTTTCATATTTTTAGTATTTTTTTCATTTTAATAGCTTTTTAGATATGTTTAATTTTGTACATGATTTTGTAGAATTTGTTTTAGGACCTTCCTTTAGTGTTTTTAACCCATTCTTTTTTGTGTAATTAGATATTGAATCATAGTTCCCCATAAGGTTTAATTCTTGATTTTTAGATTAAATTTTGATTAGTTTAATTAGGATAGCATTAGGGTATCATAATTAGGGTTTAGGTTATGCATAGGTAAGGAAATTCATTTTCTTTAGATAGTTTTGTCTTGATTTTTGGGTAGGGGCATATGTGGATGTTATGGGTAGATGTTGTAGACCCTTGTGAATAATTGGTAGATTTTCCCCCCTTGGTTTAGTATTTTTAGGTATTTTCTGAAGTTAGCTGATGATTTTGTCTGTCCTGTGGTTATCTGTTCATCTCTGGGGTTTATTTTGGGGAATTTGTTGTGGGGCTTATGTTGTCTTGAAGATCTTGTTGGAGAGCATCATGAAGAGAAGATTGAAGATCAAGACTCAGAGACCCAGAGCTTGGCTTGTTCCCTGTCTGTGAGGTTTGAGAACATGAAGTTTGAAGGAAGTTCATGGTACTTTCCTGAGGAAGGCACTATGAATGACTTTCATTCTTTCTTCTCACCTCTTTCTTAAGTATCCAATGATGCTGGAGCCAACTTGTGAGTTTAATTTCTCCTGAGGAGGAATGTAAACTAATCACATGTTGTTGAGCCACATGGGATACAATTCCTAAGTGGAAGCCTCCTAGTACTTTCCTGAGGAAGGTCCTATGGGTCTATTCACTTAGTTCCATTAGTTTATCTAGGATTTCTCAAGTATCCAATGATGTTGGAGCCAACTTGTGAGTTTAATTTCTCCTGAGGAGGAATGTAAACTAATCACAGTTGTTGGGCCACATAGGATACAACTCCTAAGTGGAAGCCTCTTAGTACTTTCCTGAGGAAGGTCCTATGAGTCTGTTCATTTAGTTCCACTAGTTCAGATAGGATTTCCTAAATATCCAGTGATGTTGGAGCCTGCTTGTGAGTTTAGTTTCTCCTGAGGAGGAATGTAAACTGATCACAGTGGTTGAGCCACATAGGATATGACTCCTGAGTATACACCTCCTAGTGCTTTCCTGAGGAAGACACTATGAGCCTGCTTACTTAGCTCCCTTTCTTTGGTAAGCTTGTTCTGAAGCTTGAAGACTGGGATTGATTTCTTTTGGTTAGGTTTTGCTTTAGAGCTTTGCTTAGATCTGTTTAGATTCTGTGTTAGGGTTAGGATTAGAGAGTAGATGATTCTTTCTCAAGTGTGTTTTGTTTGCCTGATGGCACTTCATTTCCTTTATCTGTATATTGCTTGATAGCATGTTGTTTATCTTCAGTATGATTACTATTGTTTCATGTCTGGCTTGAGGTCGAGACGAGCTTGTGGAGGCTGAAGCCCCACACACATTTCCTCCCTCACTTGCATTGCATGCATTTTACTGTTAAAGCTGATGCTTTTGTCTGTTTTGGTGTATCATTGACATGATCCCTTAGGGCTCTCATTTCCTTTGATAAGGATTTGATGATAGACTTTTAGGTTGAAACCTATGCATGACAACATCTAGGAGTTCCCTGTTCAAACCTCAACCATAGGATGAATCCATGGCATGATAACAGTAGGACTTGATAGTCTCCCTCCTAGTTGGGGCCTGTTCTCTTCTCATCTCAAAGCAGTTTAAAATACAGTAATCATGAATGGTTTCTTTCGTACGTTACGAGCCTTAAGCCATCTGAGGATGGATGTTTAGTATGGTACCCTTTGGGTGACATGCGACGCATTCACTCTCAGGTCATAGTCTCTAGTGCGGTTGAGATCGCAAAAATAATAAAAAACACTTCTTTCAGGAGATAACCCGTAGTTTCCCGAACTACGTTTGCTCTGATCTTTCATACCAGATGAAAGTACGTAGGCATAGGACGCGATATCCTAGCGAGCAACCTCCCCCTTCACCCGTAGTTAGCCGAACTACGTTGACTCTGATTTCTCGTTCCAGACGGGAATACGTAGGCATAAAGCGCGATGCTTTGCCGAGTCATTTTCTTTTCTTTTTCAGCCAGCCTTGATAGGTAGATAGATTATGACCAACCCGTCCAAGTAAACAAACAAGCGAGGATCCCGTCGAGTACGACGGACGTGAGGGGTGCTAATACCTTCCCCTTGCGTAACCGACTCCCGAACTCAGACAATGGTTGCGATGACCTTGTCTTACCCTTATTCGTCAGGTTTTTCCGATCGTTTCCTTTCCCGCTCTGAGGGATAAATAACGAAAGATGGCGACTCTTCTGTCATGCGGACACCTTATTTTCGCGCAAGCGACAGCTGGCGACTCTGCTGGGGATCGAACCCATAATCTCTGGTTCTCCGGTTCCCTATGAGAGTCAATCCTATCGTTTGTGTGTTTGCTTGTTGGGTTGCGTTTATTTATCGCATTTTTACTTCCCGCATTTTTACTTTCCGCACTTTATTTCCCGCATTTTATTTCCAGTTTGATATGATTATCTGTGCTGCTGTGGGAGAGGGATGTTACTGTGAATGAAAAGCCGGACCTGGGCTTGAGTACACACCTAGATATAGTTGCGGAGAAGTAGTAGACGAACCTGTCTGCTGAGCAGGCACAGTTCCCTACGAAAATTTGCGCTCAGACGAGATTCTTGCAGAGGTGCTCCTTTCCGGTCCTGAGGATCTGAGGGGAGTCCAGACGTGAGGATTTTCGACTCTGGGGACCGATCATTTGGAAGTCAGCTAAGTGAGGCCTCTTCATGACTTGGTGATGCCACTCCTTCTGGGAATCGTATCGTCACTCATGAAAGTCTGTGACGCTGATAACCGCATAGGATGCCGTACCTTTGTCCGTGGATTAGGTCCATACCTGTGAGTGGGGTTGGGATATTGCAGGAAACTTTGACCTCCAGACTACCTGGTTTTCTTGACAGTGAATCAGTTATGTTGGGTTCTCAGTTGCGGATATGTTCTTGATAGAGCAAGGGTTTGATCAGAGGATCTTATCATCGGGTGTTTGTCTGTTCTTGATAGAGCAGGTTTCGATCAGGATATTGTTATCAGTAGTTTGTCTTGAATGGAGCAGATTTCTGAGTGGGGTCTGAAGATCTCATCGGCAGTTGTTGTTTGTTCTTGATAGGGCAGATTTTGAGTGGGTTCTGAAGATCTCATCAGCAGCTGTGTGTTTGTTCTGGAGAGGGCAGATTTTTGATTTGGGGGTCTGAAGACTTCATCAACAGATATTCCTTGATATTGCACCCGGGGTCCTTATTATCAGGGACTTACTCTTGGCAGAGCAGAATTTTGATCTCGATCCTATCAGATGGTTATTCTCAGCAGATCATATCAGTGGTTTTACACCGGGGTTTCCTTCTCATCAGTGACTGTTGACACCGAATCTCCACAGCAGCCACCTGGATATATTATTGCATGCCTGCATTTTGCATTAGTTTGCATAATCATTCGCATTCCATTGGCGTGTGTCTGTGACAGGTACCGTTCCCCGATCCAGGATCTCTCGCTTCTTATTGTGTTACTACAGAAAGACTGTTGCGTACGAGTTCTCGATCCCTGATGTATCGGAGTTGGCTATCACCAATGCTATAGGCTTCCTGTGTATATGTGAGATTGCTGTTTCCATGATTGGGCCCAGATTCCTCTCCTTATTATTGTCAGCACTGGTACTAAGGCGCCAGGATCGGGGGAAATCTCTCAAGCACACAGACACACGCATGCATCTGCATAAAGCATTTTGCATGACATACATTCTGTTGCTTTTCTTAACCTTTAATGTTGACAGGTTTTTCAGGTACACAGGTTCCGAGCTGCTTTCGATCTCCAGGATTGATGAAAGACTCATCCACCGCTACTCAACTCGCGCTAATCAGACAAGGATAATGGACCAGGTACAGTCAGATGTTCAAGAGCTCCGTGAACGGATGGATCGTTTTATGGAGCTGATGCAGGTGGTCGCGAATGGTCAGGACCAGCTTCGTACTTTGGTGCAACCTCTGATCTCCAGGGTTGACAGTAATGGCATACTGCATGGAGGGGCCGTGCCTACTCCTCCTCCAGTGGACGCTCCACAAAATGTTGTTCCTGTTGCCGGGGGTAACGGCAGTGCTAACGGCAATCTGATGACTAATCTCGGACTCAATGCGGCAGGCGTCGGCAATGGTAGTCTAGGAGCCAATGTTAACATGGGGCCGGTCAACGGCAATGCCGGTACAGGAAATCTGTTGGTGCCTCAACCGTGGCTGGAGGACCATCAGGATGACATATTCTCTCAGAGAGGTGTAGAGGAAGAGTTGAATGCTGAGGCTCGACTCAGGTTCAAGGCGCTGGAAGACAAGATGAGGGACATTGAAAATCAGAACACATTGGGCGTTGACATGTCCAAGCTTGGGTTGATTGCTGACTTTAAGGTACCTCACAAGTTCAAGGTGCCTACCTTTGAGAAGTATAAGGGTACTACCTGCCCCCGTGTTCACCTCCGATCTTATTATAGAAAGATGTCCGCTTATTCTGACGATGAGAAGCTGCTGATGCACTTCTTTCAGGATAGTCTTTCTGGTCCATCGCTCGAATGGTATATGGGTTTGGAGCCCGCTACTGTGCGCACCTGGAGAGATCTGGCAGAAGCGTTCGTCCTCCACTATCAATACAATAGCGACTTGGCTCCCAACCGAGTTCAGCTTCAGAATCTTTCACAGCGGAACAATGAAAGCTTTAAAGAGTACGCCCAGCGGTGGCGTGAATTGGCTGCTCGGGTTCAACCACCGATGGTTGAGCGTGAGCTAGTGCAAATGTTCGTGGCTACCCTTCCTGGAATCTATTATGAAAAGCTGGTCAGTGGCATGTCTGGAACATTCTCGGCTCTCATCACTCTGGGCGAGCATGTTGAGAACGGTATAAAGATTGGAAAAATTCAGGGCGAATCATCCTCAGCTGGAGGAGGTAGCAAGAAACCCTATACTGGCAAACGTCGAGAGGGAGATGCCAGTGCTGTCACTAATGCTCGGAGAAAGGGCAAGGGCCCTCAGCCTCAGATTGCTAGCATAAATATCCCAGCTGCTCCACCGCAGCCGCAGCAGCAGCAGCCTCAGCAGCAGGGGTATAGGAGATATCAGAATCGGGCTCCTACGACAAATCGTCAGTTTGAAACTCCACCTATGTCGTATGCACAGCTTCTGCAAACGTTGCTTCAGCTCAAGTTAGTGCAAAAGAGGACAATGGCTCCCTTAACAGGGGCACCACCACCGGGGTATGACGCCAGTGCTACTTGTGAGTTCCATACTGGGGCACCAGGCCATACGGTTGAGAATTGTAAAGCTTTTAAGCACAAAGTCCAGGACTTGGTGGACGCCAAGATTATCAACTTTTCTGATAGCGTGCCCAACGTTACCAAAAACCCCATGCCTCATCATAAGGGGGCGGAGTAAATGCTGTTATCACTGAGAAGAGTTCAGACTTGCTGACCGATGTCAAAGATTTGAAGACGCCGTTGAGTTTTGTCAAGGCTAAGTTACTGAAGAAGGGCTTCTTTCCTGGATGCGGAGAGTTATGTATGGCTTGTGCTACACTTCCTGATGGGTGTGAGCAGCTGATCGAAGGTATCCAAAGTCTGATGACCGAGGGTATTTTGCAATTCAGCCGGAGCGTTGAAAGTGCATCAGGGGAAGTCGTACTGGAGCAGGCAGACGAAGTTGCTACCATTACTATTCCTCGTCACCCTATTACTATTTCAGCACCCCGTCCGCCTACTATCACTATCACCAGAGCCGGACCAATCCCATTCGAAAGCACCAATGCCGTTCCATGGCATTATGGCGCCGAAGTTTACTGCAATGGTCAGAAAATAGAGCTAGAGCCATTCGGATCGACTGTGCAGAATCTTGCCGAGGTCAGTGGTATCACTCGAAGCGGTAGAGTGTTCGCGCCAGCAGAGGTTGCAGCAGAGAAGGTAGTTAGAGCTGACACCGCGAATAAGGGTAAAGGTAAAGCTGTCGAAGAGGTCCCTGCAGGGGCAGAAAAGGACTTGCTGGTTAAAGATGCTGAAGAGTTCATGCGACTAATCAAGAAAAGTGACTACAAAATTGTAGATCATCTTCATCAGACTCCGTCAAAGATCTCGATTCTTAACTTGTTGCTGTGTTCTGAAGCGCACCGCAACGCCTTGCTGAAGGTATTGAATGCTGCATACGTGCCGCAGGAGATATCAGTAAATCAGCTGGAGGAGGTGGTGGCCCATGTCAATGCTGGTAATGAGCTGGGATTTACAGATCTAGAGCTGACTCCTAAAGGAAGAGATCACAACAGCGCCTTGCACGTCTCAATAGAGTGCAGAGGCACTATCATGTCGCATGTCCTGGTGGATACGGGTTCCTCGCTTAATGTGCTTCCAAAGAAGGCACTGATGAAGTTGGATACCCGTGGGTTGCTTTGCACGCCCAGTGACCTGGTGGTAAAAGCCTTTGATGGAACCAAGCGCCACGTCTTCGGAGAGTTGACCCTGCCAATTTAAGTTGGTCCAGAGACGTTCAATACGGTTTTCTATATCATGGATATCATGCCCGCCTATAGTTGCCTCTTAGGTCGGCCATGGATCCATTCTGCTGGTGCCGTGACGTCCACGCTGCATCAGAAGCTTAAATATGCTGTTGGGGGCAGCATAGTGACCGTCTGTGGTGAAGAGGACATTATGGTAAGCCACCTGTCGTCCTTTAAATACGTTGAAATGGATGGCGAGATCCATGAAACGCTCTGCCAAGCATTTGAAACCGTCAGGGTAAAAGAGGTAGCTCCTGTCGTCGCAGAGAAGCAAGAGATGAACCTCTCCTCGTTTAAGGAAGCCCGGGCCGTTGTCGAAGCCGGTTCCACCTCAGGCTGGGGGCATGTCTTGGATATACCAATCAAGCAGGATAAGTTTGGATTGGGGTATTCTCCTGGAGCTGAAGCTTCATCTTCTTCTGGCAGCTCGTCTCGTGGGAAAGGGCCGATCCTATTCACCAAGGGGGGAGTAATTTTCGAGAGCATCAACGCTGCGTCGGAGGACAGCGGGGATAGTGATTGCGATCTTGACGCCTGGATTCAACCGAGCAAGCCGGGCGAGCGCCTCCACAATTGGACCATCAAGGAGATTATCAAGCTGACAAGTGAAGAGTAATGATTTGCTTTTTACAATCTTTGTACAACCCTATGTCCTGCCCGGGGCATAGTGGTTTTACTGTTAGGGCCTTGTTGGATTATGTGTATGCATTTTGTTAATAAATAAAAGGCGTTTTCTTCGTAATCAAATATTGTGTTCTCTGTTATTCCTGTTTTATGTTTATTTTGAAAAACAGCAAAATGGCAACGAGGTTTGTGCTAACCTGCATATTCTTGCTTTAAACTTAACCCTTGTTATCGCAGGATCCACGTAACAGATGACATCAACCCTGGACCCTCTACGGCTCACTACGACTTTGATTGCCTGATCTATCAAGCCGAGGATGAGATTGATGAAGACGAAGACCTTCCGGAAGAGTTGGCCCGCTTGCTGAGACAAGAAGAAAAGGTTATTCTGCCTCACGAGGAGGATATTGAGATCATAAATCTGGGTTCTGAGGAGCTCGTCAGGAATGTCAGAGTAGGGGCTGCGCTGCAGAATGATGTCAAGCATAGACTGGTCGAGATGCTTCGAGAGTATAGTGACGTCTTTGCTTGGTCATATGAAGATATGCCCGGACTTGACACTGATATCGTGGTTCATCGCTTGCCATTGCGAGAAGATTGCCCTCCAGTCAAGCAGAAGCTCAGGAGGACGAGACCAGACATGGCTGTAAAAATCAAGGAAGAAGTCCAGAAGCAGTTGGACGCAGGATTTCTAGCCGTTACCACTTACCCTCCGTGGGTCGCCAACATAGTGCCTGTGCCGAAGAAAGATGGTAAGGTACGCATGTGCGTCGATTATCGGGATTTGAATAGGGCGAGCCCTAAAGATGATTTCCCGTTGCCTCATATCGATGTGTTGGTCGACAACACAGCCCAGTTTTCCGTGTTTTCGTTCATGGATGGCTTCTCCGGTTACAATCAGATTAAGATGGCACCGGAGGACATGGAGAAAACGATGTTCATCACCCCCTGGGGAACATTCTGCTATAAGGTAATGCCCTTCGGTCTGAAGAACGCAGGGGCCACTTACCAGCGAGCAATGGTAACTTTGTTTCATGATATGATTCATCATGAGATCGAGGTCTATGTTGATGACATGATCGCAAAGTCCCAAACGGAGGAAGAGCATCTGGTCAACTTATTGAAGCTGTTTGAAAGACTTAGGAAGTTCAGGCTGAGGCTGAATCCTAACAAATGCACTTTCGGAGTGCGGTCCGGAAAGCTATTGGGGTTTATCGTTAGTGAAAGGGGTATTGAAGTGGATCCTGTGAAAATAAAAGCTATCCAAGAAATGCCAGCGCCGAAAACAGAAAAAGAAGTTCGTGGTTTCCTGGGCCGAATAAACTACATTGCAAGGTTTATCTCTCAGCTCACGGCCACTTGTGAACCGATGTTCAAGCTTTTAAAGAAAGATCAGGCGATTACTTGGAATGAGGATTGCCAGAGGGCATTCGACAAAATAAAGCAGTATCTTCAAGAACCTCCAATCTTGATACCCCCAGTGGCTGGACGGCCATTAATCATGTACCTGACGGTTCTGGAGAATAGTATGGGGTGTGTTCTCGGTCAGCACGACGAGACGGGCAGAAAGGAGCATGCCATTTATTATTTGAGTAAAAAGTTCACTGAGTGTGAATCTCGATACTCGATGCTGGAGAAGACGTGTTGTGCATTAGCTTGGGCTGCCAAACGTCTGCGACAGTATATGCTCAATCACACCACTATGCTAATTTCGAAGATGGATCCGATCAAGTACGTCTTCGAGAAGCAGGCTCTTTCGGGCAGGATTGCCAGATGGCAAATGGTGTTAACGGAATATGATATTCAGTACGTCTCTCAGAAAGCCATTAAGGGAAGCGTATTATCTGATTACCTTGCCGAACAGCCAATCGAAGACTACCAGCCGATGAAGTTCGAATTCCCTGACGAGGACATTATGTTTCTCAAAGCAAAGGATTGCGATGAGCCATTGCCCGATGAGGGGCCAGATAGGAAGTCTCAGTGGAAGTTGATATTCGACGGAGCGGTTAATTCCTATGGAAGTGGTATCGGGGCTATCATCACAACTCCTCACGGATCCCACATCCCGTTTACTGCGAGACTGACGTTTCCAGTTACCAACAATGAAGCCGAGTATGAAGCATGTATTATGGGTCTAGAAGAGGCAATTGATTTGAGAATCAAGAATCTAGACATATATGGTGACTCAGTGCTTGTAATCAATCAGATCAAAGGGGAGTGGGAAACTCGTCAAGCGAACTTAGTGTCGTACATGAATTATGCCAGGAGGCTGCTTCCGTTCTTCGATTGAGTGGAACTTCATCATGTACCTAGGGCTGAAAATCAAATGGCTGATGCTTTAGCCACGCTGGCTTCAATGTATAAAGTCAATTATTGGAATGAGGCTCCAAGAATTGTGCTTTCGCGTCTTGACAGACCAGCATTTGTCTTTGCAATCGAGGATGCCACTGACGGCAAGCCATGGTTCCACGACATCCAGACCTTCCTCATGACCAAGGAGTATCCTGCGGGTGCGTCAACCCAGGATAAGAAGACTCTGAGGAGGCTGTCTGGAAACTTTTATCTCAATCCTGATGGAGTGCTGTATAAGAGAAACCACGATCTCGTGCTACTCAGATGTGTAGATGAGAAAGAGGCAAGTATGCTCATGGAGGAAGTCCATGAGGGCACATTTGGTACGCACGCCGGCGGGCATGCCATGACGAGAAAGATCCTGAGAGCAGGATATTACTGGCTGACGATGGAGTCGGATTGCTTCAGATTCGCGAAGAAATGTCACAAATGCCAGATTTATGCTGATAAAGTTCATGTGCCGCCGTGCCCATTGAATGTCATGTCCTCCCCTTGGCCCTTCTCCATGTGGGGCATCGACATGATAGGCAAGATCGAGCCCACTGCATCCAATGGTCATCGTTTCATTCTGGTAGCCATCGACTACTTCACCAAATGGGTGGAGGCAGCCTCGTACGCTAATGTGACCAAGCAGGTGGTAGCTAAGTTCATAAAGAGGGACATCATCTGTCGATACGGAATTCCCGAGCGGATCATTACTGATAATGGTTCGAACCTTAATAACAAGATGATGAAGGAGCTGTGCCAGAGCTTCAAGATTGAATACCACAACTCATCTCCTTACCGGCCGAAGATGAATGGCGCTGTTGAAGCGGCCAACAAGAACATCAAGAAGATTGTTCAGAAGATGGTTGTGACGTACAGAGATTGGCACGAGATGCTGCCGTTTGCCTTGCACAGTTATCGTACGACGGTGCGTACGTCGACCGGGGCAACTCCTTTCTCCTTGGTGTACGGTATGGAAGCTGTCCTACCGTTAGAAGTGGAGATTCCTTCTTTGCGAGTTTTGGTTGATGTAAAACTCGACGAGGCAGAATGGATTACGAATCGCTTGAACCAACTCAGCCTGATGGACGAGAAGAGGTTAGCATCGATTGCATTTGGTCGCCTGTACCAAAGCCGAATGAAGAAAGCTTATGATAAGAAGGTGCGTCCTAGAAGCTTTCAGACGGGTGATCTCGTCCTGAAGAAAATTCTTCCGCCACACTCCGATCACCGGGCCAAGTGGACTCCGAATTACGAAGGGCCGTATGTCGTCAGCAAGGTCTTCTCGGGAGGAGCTTTGTTGTTATCCACGATGGATGGTGAAGATTTTGCATCCCCGGTGAACGCGGACGCAGTTAAAAAATACTTTGCTTGAAAGAGACCCGCTGGACAAAAAAGGAAAGAGTCCAGGCAAAAAAGGGGCATCCTGGCGAACCAAAAACAGAATAAAAGGTTCGGGCAAAAATTAGGGATATATTGAAAAAAATGTACACCCGCGAAGTCGAAAACCTACACTGGGCGGCTTTGGCAAAAAAGGGTATCCCGGTGAACTGAAAACCCGTAAAGGGCGGTTCACGCAAAAGTTAGGGATTTGAATAAGCAAATGACTGCGTTCCGCGTGTGGACTTTCATTGTTTAGTGGTTTGGAAGACCTGAGGGCCGTTTATCTGAATCAATCTCTTCCGAAGCTGAAGCATCGGAGAAGTATCGAAGTCGAGTGGGTCTTAGAGGGATCAACTCATGGTGTTCGTCTACGCCTCATTGCCGACATTTGTGTATACTGATGTATATTTATGTTTTCTTTTTGCGCGGCTTCCTCGTTCCAGGAGCTTGCCTCTGTTGTAAAACATTTTTGCCCATTCAGGGGTTCATCATCAATAAAATGCACATTATTCAGCAATTCTGCTTGTCTGTTTAACATTTATCTGTTTTGTTTGCGAATGAAAACGCCGATGTTTTTGATAAAATGCGCATACATAAACTCACGGGCCTAGGCCCATTGATTGTTGAAACAATTAATTAACTGAATATTGTCACGAGATAATAACCTGGATAGGCCCCTTTGAGGAGGGTATCTTGTCTGTTTGTTTGTGTTGTTGCAGGTGTAGCACCTTCCAGAAGATGTGCCGTGCGCATCCCCGAAGCTGGGCGAGCCCTCCTTCTCCAGCAGAGTTCAGCAGTCTCTCCTCCGCAGAATCTGAACACAGATGGTGAGCATTGATATGTCTCCCCAGGTAGAGATGATTCTCTTCCCCAAGCAGACGCATCCTGAAGGAACGTCACCTCATCAGCTGAACCAAGCACCGAAGAATGATGTCATCTTTCCCCAACACCGGGTCACAAGTGCAGATTTCATAGAAGTGTTCGGGTGCTGAGGCTCGTGTTTTCCCAGTAAAGTCGCCGAAGCAGGTGTCTCCCCAGCACAGGGTCACAAGTGCAGGTTTCGCAGGAAGCTGTTCGTATGCCGAAGGATGCAGTAACTGATGGTGCCAGACTAAAGTCTCCAGCGGAATTGAGATTCCCCACCAGAGTCATGCTCTCTCCTGAAGTTGGATGATTCCCTCTTCCCCAGTTGAGTGTTGGAACAGCTGATATTGTATTCCTCTGCAGAGTTGTACTCTCCCCCGAAGTCAGATGATTCTTTCTTCCCCCAGCGAAATTGAGATTCCGCACCAGAGTCGTGCTCTCCAATGAAGTAAAATGATTTCTCTCCCCGGCTGAGTCCGCAAACCTCCAAGAGAGCCGAATCCTTGGAAGCAGTTGGGACCATGAATGGATGTTCCCTAGCAGAGCGTGGGGCAGCTGATGCTGTGTTTCCCCAGAGTCGCACTCTCTCCAATGAAGCAGAATGACTTCCCCTTCCTCAGCCGAGTTTGCAGATGCCCTTGATCAGATCAGGACTGATTTTCCCCAGTGGAGTGTGGAGCAGCTGAAGTTGTTTTCCCACAGAGTTGTTATCCCCAGAAGAGTAGCCATGACCGCCGCGCAGTTCATTCCCGCGATTGACATCGCTTTCCTTCAGCAGGTTCAGGTTCTCGTAGAGCTTCGTCCCCTGCAACAGTCAGCTGAAGTTGTTTTCCATGCAGCAGTCCGCGGAAGATCAGTTCCCCAGACAGAGCCTGATTGATATCGGCGTGTCCACGTTTTCCTCAGCAGGATGATTCCTCTACCTGAGTAGTTCTTGTCTTCTTGACAAAAGGGTTTCCTCCCCCCAGCATTTATTTTGCGGACGGGATCGCATCATTGTGCATGACTGCATAGCATTTAGCACTGCATAGCCTTTAACGTTGCATAGCATTGTGCATGATTGCATGGCATTTAGCATAAACGCATATCATTCCCACCGTGTGGGGCATAGCGCAGAAGCATATGCATCATAAGCATGATCTAGGTTATTATCATTCTTGTTTTACAGGCGTTCAGCCGAAAGACCAGTTGCTCAGGATGATTCCTGACATTCTCCCCAACAAGGTCGTTTTCTTAGAAGGATTCTTAAGACCCCGGTGTAATCCCCACAATCGCTCGCTCAAGATGATTTTTGAGATCCCCAGCGAAGTCTTCAGTTCGAGATGATTCTTGAATTCCTCAGCAGAGCCGTTTGCTTAAGATGATTCTTAAGACCTCAGCGCAGGTACCCGAATGGTTTGCTCAGGATGATTCTCGAGCTCCCCAATAACGTCCCCAGCAAGAGTTGCCCAGGATAATTCTTGGAATCCCCAACGGAGTAAGGATCTTCTCCCCAGCAGGTGGCTGGCATTTCCCCGGCAGCAGGCAGGTAGATTGATATCCCCAGCCGAGCACAGCCATGAGTGGTGGATGAAATGTTTCCCCAGCAGCAGGCAGGTAGATTGATATCCCCAGCCGAGCACAGCCATGAGTGGTGGATGAAACATTTCCCCGGCAGCAGGCAGGTAGATTGATATCCCCAGCCGAGCACAGTCGTGATTGGCAGATGGAATGTTTCCCCAAGCGGATCCTGAAGGTTTGTCCCACAAACAGAAGTTTGTTTATCCCTGTGAGTTTGAGGACTTAATGACGTGAGTGTCTTGTAGCCTGAAGGCTATGTTCCCCAGAAGGGTCGTTCCGCATAGAGCCGTTCAGGGCATTTATCGCGTTCCCCATGCAGAGTATAGCAGAGGATAGTGTGTTGATCAGCCGGATGTGCTGTGTTCTCCGGAGGAGCCCGTCGTCCTCAAGTGTAAGTCCAGATGAGATTGGCAGAAAATGCAGTTCCCTTGAAGGGTAGCTCTTCCTCATCATAAGGGTTACTCTCCCCGAGTGGATGGTTCCTCTTCCCAGCATTTATTTTGCTGGGGCATTTCCTTGCATGATTGCATAACATTTATTCAAAAGCGTAGCATTCCGTTTCGCGCGGAGCCTTACGCCCATTTTTCCAGCATTTACATATGAAGCATAAACCAGGTGGTTACCGTACAGAAGTACTTGCTCCCTAGTAAAGTTGGTAGGAATCGGTTGAGTGAACTCTGTCGTTATTCCCCAGCAGTTGTTGAAGTCGTTTGGGTGAACTCTCTCGTCTTTCTGCAGCAAAGTCTACAAGGTTGTTTGGGTGAACCCTTCTTCCTTTTCCCCAGTGAGTCGTCAGGATTGTTTGGGTGAACCCTCATTCCTCTCTCCTCAACAGAGTTGTTAACTTGATGATTATGTCCGGTGACCCGGCGTGTTTGCTTTTATTTAGCAACGACTTGACAAGATGTCAAGAGAATAGCAGCATATATGTTTGATTCCAAGCTCAGGTTTCGTACCTTTGGATATGTTTGATTCCAAGCTCAGGTTTCGTACCTTTGGATATGTTTGATTCCAAGCTCAGGTTTCGTACCTTTGGATATGTTTGATTCCAAGCTCAGGTTTCGTACCTTTGGATATGTTTGATTCCAAGCTCAGGTTTCGTACCTTTGGATATGTTTGATTCCAAGCTCAAGTTTCGTACCTTTGGATATGTTTGATTCCAAGCTCAGGTTTCGTACCTTTGGATATGTTTGATTCCAAGCTCAGGTTTCGTACCTTTGGATATGTTTGATTCCAAGCTCAGGTTTTGTACCTTTGGATATGTTTGATTCCAAGCTCAGGTTTCGTACCTTTGGATATGTTTGATTCCAAGCTCAGGTTTCGTACCTTTGGATATGTTTGATTCCAAGCTCAGCTTTCGTACCTTTGGATATGTTTGATTCCAAGCTCAGGTTTCGTACCTTTGGATATGTTTGATTCCAAGCTCAAGTTTCGTACCTTTGGATATGTTTGATTCCAAGCTCAGGTTTCGTACCTTTGGATATGTTCGCCTCCAAGTTCAGGTTTCGTACCTTTGGATACTTTTGCCTCCAATATTAGGATGTGTACCGTTGGAAGTGTTTGTTTCCATCCCAAGCTCAGGTTTTGTACCTTTGAGATGTATACTTCGGATTCCCAGACCGGGTTTGTGTTTGACGGCAAGGTTGGATGTTTGTTCAACGGCGAGGTCGGATGTTGGTTCAGCGGCGAGGTTGAATGTTTGTTTGACGGCGAGGTCAGACTCTTTAAATCCCCATCAGAGATGATGTTTGTACGACGGCGATGTCGAGTGTCTCTCCAAGTGATGTGTGTTTCCGACGGCGATGTCAGATTCAGTCCTCCAGCGGCGATGTTGGGTGTTGTGGTTGTCTGAAGGCAATGTCAGAAGAAGTTGATGTGGATAACTGACGGCGACGTCAGATCGATATTTCTCCAGCTAGTTGCCGTGCGGCTAGTATTGCAGTATTCAAAGGTTTGTTCCCCGCAGAGTATCGTGTGCTCGTGCAGTTGGCAAATTTTCGGGTTTACCGATATTCAACCGTCTCGCACCTTGATTGGCTGAGAGCCGTTCGCTTCTCACCCAGTCAGGTTCAAGCCGTTTGAATAGGGGCAGATGTTGCACCCCAAAATTTGACCAACAATTATTTATTCATTGAGTGTTTGAAAGTTGATACCTTCACCAGAAAGTTTAAGAGATCCTCAGAGGAGTTGGTTGAAACCAGGGTTGTGTGCTTCATAGCTTGAGAGTTGGGGGAGCTCCTCAGATGATTCTGAGACTTTGAGGATTAACTTGATGTTTTGAGAAAGCCTATGAGATGTCTTGAAAGCCATCATGAAGTCCAGAGAAGTCATTATGCAAGAATTCAGAGGATTCAACCATGAATGGTAGAATTAGGGTTTTGACTGGGTCAACCCTAGGATAACTGAAGATTTGGAGAGGGTTGAGACCTAATCCAAGGGCCATGAGATCATGGAATGATTCATAAAGATATTATAAAGATGATTCCTAGACCAACTCATCATGATTGAAGAGTTTGAGAAGTTTCAAGTCAGGGTTTCCAAGGATTGTCAGTGAAAAAACCCTAATTTGATCCCTATCTTCCAGGCAGTTTTAGCTCTAGATGTGATTGATATCTCATCTTCCCCACAACATGAATGTTGTATAGCTTGTTCTTAGCTTTAATTTGAGTGGTGGAAGTCCTTGATAGGAGTTGCAGAGCTCAAGTTATGGTTTTGACAAATTACAGGTCAGCTGAGGTGTGTGAATCTGGGTCCTTGAAAGTCACCCAACTTGCAGGCAACTTTTGCCCTAGTAGGATGATTCCTATGATCTCTTGGTAAACATGAATGTTTAAGGGCATCCTCTTGGCTTTAATTTGAGTGGTAGAAGTCCTTGATAGGATTTGTGGAACTCAACTTATGGTTTGAACAAGACAGGGGTATTTTGGTCATTTGTCAGTTATAGGTCATTTTAAGCAAAGGCCATATCTCCTAGTTCCAAGCCTCAAATGGAAAAACTCAAAACATGAAAGTTGTTCAAAATGGGATTTTAAGTCTAGAAAGAAGGTCATGAATTGTTGGAAAAGCTCATAGCATGGGTTTGCAGGATTGGGTGAAAATGACCTAAAATGACTTATAAGTTGAAAAAGTTGAAATGGAATTTTGGTTTGAGAGATCTACAAATCCAAAATGGGTCATCCAATATGTCATTTTGGCTCCAAACATCATTTTAGAAACAATGGTTTAGCCACATTTTTGAGTTTAGGCTTAAAAATTGGAGTTGCTTTGTAAATTTGCTACTTGCACTTTAAGGCATCAAAAGGAAAGATGGGAAAATGCTACATAAGGACTTGTAAGGCTTTGTTTTCATTTTACCATATCATTTGAGGAGAAATTAAGTGAGATTGCATGGTGTATCATGATATAGCATGGGATTTACTAAATATGGCAAATTCAAGTTCTCATTGCATGAGAAGTTCTAGAAGCTTCATGGAAGGTTCTACAAACTTCCACACACTTCTATTCTCATATATATAAGCCCTAGAGTGGCTCCATGCATTGGTTAGAGATTCTTAGAGCTTGCATACCACATTTTAATTCTTTCACTCCAAAATGCATTTTCATTTCAAACTCTATTGAAACTTCACCAATTATCACAATTCTGGTTATCATCATCATCTACCATCATCATAGAGCATTTGGCAAGAAATATTGAGGAGAATTCGTGGCTGGCTCATGTATTCCAAGTGATCACTCCAAGTTGCATGAAGGATTGGCTAGGTTGATTCAAGAAGTGTAAGCAAGAATTACTGCAAACAGAAGCATATAGATTCATTGGAGATCATCCAAAGAAAGCACCAAGGCTTGGATTAAAGGAGAAACACCATAGCCATCACCACTTGCAAGGTATGCGTTTTCTTTTGAATCTCATTATTTATGCATAGTTAAGTTATGTGGTTAGGAGAAATGTGATAGAGACCAATATAGGATGAATCATGATGAGTTTGAGAGCATTATATGGGAGTGGACAACATGGCCATTTCTGTGTTAGGATCAAGAACTCGTGCCTTAGTGTATTATAACCTTAGTTTTGTAGTTTAGAATAATCACCATGAAGTGTAGATCATTCTAGGTTAGTTTCAGCCAAGGTCATGATCATGCATACCAGGTGCAAGCTATGATGGACAGAACTTCCATCGTGTGTATTTCTTTTTAGGTTGAGTTTTAGAGGAATCTAGGACCATGGCTGTGTAGAGGGCAATGAGTAGGTTAAGTTTGGTTTTTGTATCGAGGGAAATGGTTGCGAGATGAGAGAGCTATGGAGGATGGAAGATCTGCGCATGGAGGTTGCTTCGTGAAACCCTAGCAGGCTCAAGGTAGGAGACATAATCGCACCCGTTGATCCGTTTTGGAAAGTTGACTTAATCACCTCAATCTACGGCCCAGATTCATTGAAAAAACGGAGGGAAAATTCAAACATTGAAACGCAGTCGTTTGGTTTAGTGAGTCCGTGTGGGCTTAATCATTTTTCTACTTGCACCCCACCATATTCTGGCCCACTTGAAATACAACTAGCGTGTCCTGCTTATCACACCCCCTCCCCTTTATTCAATTCTTTTATTTTTTTAATTCCATTTAATTTTCTTGCACTTTATAAAATTCATATAAAATCCAAAATTTAGTATTTTTTAATTCTTGTTTTTTTCATATGTTAATAAATATGTCTAGAAAAATATAGATAAATAAAATCTCCATTTTATTTTATTTTCATATTTTTAGTATTTTTTTTCATTTTAATAGCTTTTTTAATATGTTTAATTTTGTACATGATTTTGTAGAATTTGTTTTAGGACCTTCCTTTAGTCTTTTTAACCCATTCTTTTTTGTGTAATTAGATATTGAATCATAGTTCCCCATAGGGTTTAATTCTTGATTTTTAGATTAAATTTTGATTAGTTTAATTAGGTTAGCATTAGGGTATCATAATTAGGGTTTAGGTTATGCATAGGTAAGGAAATTCATTTTCTTTAGATAGTTTTGTCTTGATTTTTGGGTGGGGCATATGTGGATGTTATGGGTAGATGTTGTAGACCCTTGTGAATAATTGGTAGATTTTTCCCCCTTGGTTTAGTATTTTTAGGTATTTTCTGAAGTTAGCTGATGATTTTGTCTGTCCTGTGGTTATCTGTTCATCTCTGGGGTTTATTTTGGGGAATTTGTTGTGGGGCTTATGTTGTCTTGAAGATCTTGTTGGAGAGCATCATGAAAAGAAGATTGAAGATCAAGACTCAGAGACCCAGAGCTTGGCTTGTTCCCTGTCTGTGAGGTTTGAGAACATGAAGTTTGAAGGAAGTTCATGGTACTTTCCTGAGGAAGGCACTATGAATGACTTTCATTCTTTCTTCTCACCTCTTTCTTAAGTATCCAATGATGTTGGAGCCAACTTGTGAGTTTAATTTCTCCTGAGGAGGAATGTAAACTAATCACATGTTGTTGAGCCACATGGGATACAATTCCTAAGTGGAAGCCTCCTAGTACTTTCCTGAGGAAGGTCCTATGGGTCTATTCACTTAGTTCCATTAGTTTATCTAGGATTTCTCAAGTATCCAATGATGTTGGAGCCAACTTGTGAGTTTAATTTCTCCTGAGGAGGAATGTAAACTAATCACAGTTGTTGAGCCACATAGGATACAACTCCTAAGTGGAAGCCTCCTAGTACTTTCCTGAGGAAGGTCCTATGAGTCTGTTCATTTAGTTCCACTAGTTCAGATAGGATTTCCTAAATATCCAGTGATGTTGGAGCCTGCTTGTGAGTTTAGTTTCTCCTGAGGAGGAATGTAAACTGATCACAGTGGTTGAGCCACATAGGATATGACTCCTGAGTATACACCTCCTAGTGCTTTCCTGAGGAAGACACTATGAGCCTGCTTACTTAGCTCCCTTTCTTTGGTAAGCTTGTTCTGAAGCTTGAAGACTGGGATTGATTTCTTTTGGTTAGGTTTTGCTTTAGAGCTTTGCTTAGATCTGTTTAGATTCTGTGTTAGGGTTAGGATTAGAGAGTAGATGATTCTTTCTCAAGTGTGTTTTGTTTGCCTGATGGCACTTCATTTCCTTTATCTGTATATTGCTTGATAGCATGTTGTTTATCTTCAGTATGATTACTATTGTTTCATGACTGGCTTGAGGTCGAGACGAGCTTGTGGAGGCTGAAGCCCCACACACATTTCCTCCCTCACTTGCATTGCATGCATTTTACTGTTAAAGCTGATGCTTTTGTCTGTTTTGGTGTATCATTGACATGATCCCTTAGGGCTCTCATTTCCTTTGATAAGGATTTGATGATAGACTTTTAGGTTGAAACCTATGCATGACAACATCTAGGAGTTCCCTGTTCAAACCTCAACCATAGGATGAATCCATGGCATGATAACAGTAGGACTTGATAGTCTCCCTCCTAGTTGGGGCCTGTTCTCTTCTCATCTCAAAGCAGTTTAAAATACAGTAATCATGAATGGTTTCTTTCGTACGTTACGAGCCTTAAGCCATCTGAGGATGGATGTTTAGTATGGTACCCTTTGGGTGACATGCGACGCATTCACTCTCAGGTCATAGTCTCTAGTGCGGTTGAGATCGCAAAAACAATAAAAAACACTTCTTTCAGGAGATAACCCGTAGTTTCCCGAACTACGTTTGCTCTGATCTTTCATACCAGATGAAAGTACGTAGGCATAGGACGCGATATCCTAGCGAGCAACCTCCCCCTTCACCCGTAGTTAGCCGAACTACGTTGACTCTGATTTCTCGTTCCAGACGGGAATACGTAGGCATAAAGCGCGATGCTTTGCCGAGTCATTTTCTTTTCTTTTTCAGCCAGCCTTGATAGGTAGATAGATTATGACCAACCCGTCCAAGTAAACAAACAAGCGAGGATCCCGTCGAGTACGACGGACGTGAGGGGTGCTAATACCTTCCCCTTGCGTAACCGACTCCCGAACTCAGACAATGGTTGCGATGACCTTGTCTTACCCTTATTCGTCAGGTTTTTCCGATCGTTTCCTTTCCCGCTCTGAGGGATAAATAACGAAAGGTGGCGACTCTTCTGTCATGCCGGCACCTTATTTTCGCGCAAGCGACACAACCCAACTACCAAAGAGTCCCTCCTCCATAATACCAAAATGTTCCAGCCCAGCGGCAACAAAGGCCAAGGGTTCCGAGAAGGCACATTGATCCAATACCAATGTCATATGGACAGATCTTCTCTCAGTTATAACAAAGTGGGCATTTAACACTCAGAGACTTGCCCCCGACAACTTTCCCATACCCTCCCGAGTATGATGCCAATTCTCGTTGTTAATTTCACAAAGAGCCTCCTGGAAATTCCATAGATAACAGCTATGCGTTCTAGAATAGGGTGCAGGATTTGGTGGAGTCTAAAGATCTTATTTTCACTCCTAGAGGTGCCAATGTCAAGAATAACCTTTTGCCTACGCATGGAAATCCTTCTGTTCATGTCATGGAAAAAAGTAGTGAGTTAAGAATGATTACAAGAGTAGAAGATGTTTGTACCCCTATGGCAGTTATAGGAGAACAACTGAAGAAAAGTGGGATGAGCCCTCGAGGTGAAATTGATGATTTGGCGGATGAAGTTGTTAAGGAACATTTGTAGAGGTTCCTAGATCAAGGTATAATTCAGATAGAATGTCAAGATCAGAATGTGGCCGCTATTGAAATCCAATATGTTGAGACAAAGATTTATCGACCAAGACGAGCTCGTCCCGCTCCTGTAATTATCTAGTATGATGCATTAGAGGCATTTCAACAAAGACCTGTTCGTCCAGCGCCTATAGTCATGCAATATGATGAAGTTGATGTTAATAGAAAAAGACAAGCACAACCAGCTCTGATAGTTATTGAATACCCTGTTGATATGCCTGAGCCTGATGTTTGTAAACAAAGGGCTAGGGAAGCTGGTGATTGAGTATGATGGAGCTAAATGCAATGCGGTGGTTGGGCCCAGTGGAATGACCCGTAGTGGTCGATTATTTTTTGCCAAACTAGTGGAAGTACCTACCAAAGATAAAGGGAAAGTTGTTGACACGACATTTGAATTTCCAAATGTAGAGCCGCCAGCAGAAGTGTTGTCTCTGAAATCAACATTTACATAGAAAGAAGCTGAAGATTTTTTTAGAATTATCAAGAAGAGCGACTACAGAATGGTCGACCAATTGAACCAAACTCCTGCTAAGATTTCTATGCTTGCATTACTACTTAGTTCATATGCACATAAATTGTTGTTGTTGAAAGTGTTGAGTGTTGCGCATATCACTAAAGATATCATTGTGGCTCAATTTGATGATGTGATAGCCAGTGTGACCACAGGTAATTTCCTTGGGTTTAACGATGATGATCCGATTTCAGAAAAAAGGAATCATAACAAAGCCCTCCACATCTCCATCAGATGTCAGAGTACTTTGATATCGTGAGTTTTGGTGGACACAAGTTATTCCTTGAACGTGCTCCCCAAGATCACTTTGAAGAAGATGCCTGTAAGAGGAGTCAGTATGAAGCCGAGCGCCTTGATAGTAAAAGCATTCGATGGCTCGAGACGAGCAGTGATAGGTGAAGTGGACCTACCAATAAGGATTGGGCCAACTGTCTTTGCCACTACCTTTCAAGTAATGGATATTTACCCAGGATATAGTTGCTTGCTAGGAAGACCCTGGATTCATTCGGCAGGGGCTGTTACGTCTACTCTTCACCAAAAGCTGAAGTTTGTCAACAATGATAAGGTGGTTCTAATTGGAAGGGAGGAAGACATTCTGGTGAGTCACCTAACTTCTTTTCGTTACATTGATGTCGAGGGTGAAATGGTTGAGACGCCTTTCTAGTCTTTTGAAGTAGTGAGTACTTTGGTGGTGCAACGAGTTCCAAATAGTCCAGAAACAAGATCGTCAGTGGCTTCGTATGAGGAAGGTAAAGCAGTTGTTAAAGAAGGAAACGCCCAAGGCTGGGGCAAACTGGCTGAGGTTGTTGGAAAATTCGATAAACTTGGGATGGGGTATCATCCATCTTTCAGTACAGCAACGATTGCATACAACAAAGAGCAGGTCCCTCCGGTGGGGAATATTTTTAAAAACGCCGGACACATCTTTGATCATACATCAACTATGGTTATTGAAGACAATGTTGTTGATGAAGAGGTTTCTGCAAGCTGCATTCGTCAAGCCAAGCCTGGTGAAGAGCTTCAAAATTGGAAGACTATTGAAATCCCTCAGTTCTTCCTACACCAAACGTGATTTTTACTGTTTTTCAAAAACCCTACGCTCTACCTAAGGCGTAGTGGATCATTGTATGGGCCACCTGATGTTTTAAAACACAGTTATCATTAATAAATATAAGTTTGCATTCAATTTTCGCTTATTTTCTTTTCTTTATAATTTTTAATAAATGGAATTTCTTATGCACACAGTTTCCTAAATAAACTGCATAAATCATAACATTCAGAGACACCACCCAGGCCCTTGACAGCGACGCTGCTATAGGCCTCTATGATTTTAATTGTCCAATCTACAAAGATGAAAAAGAAGGCGAGGAAGATTATGAACTCCCTAATGAGTTGGCAAGGCTGCTACAACAAGAAGAGAAGGTCATCCTGCCACATAAAGAGGATGTCGAAATCATCAACTTAGGCACTGAGGAAGATAGAAGGGAGGTGAAGGATGGAGCGTCTCTTCAAGATATAGTCAAGACCAAGTTGATAGAACTTCTCCAAGAGTATGCTGATGTGTTCGCCTGGTCGTATCAAGATATGCCTGGATTGGATACTGACATTGTTGTACATAAATTACTGCTCAAGGAAGAATGCCACGCTGTCATGCAGAAGTTGAGGAGGACCCATCCTGATATGGCTCTCAAGATTCTTGAAGAAGTCCGAAAGCAGTTTGATGCTGGATTCTTAGCAGTAGCAAAGTATCCACAATGGGTTGCCAATATTCTGTCAGTACCAAAAAAAGATGGAAAAGTCTGCATGTGTGTGGATTATCGTGATTTAAATAGAGCTAGTCCTATGGATAATTTCCCATTACCTAACATTGATGTATTGGTGGATAACACAACTCAATTCTCTGTTTTCTCCTTCATAGATGGATTTTCTAGCTACAATCAAATTAAAATGGATCCAGATGACATGGAGAATACCACTTTTATCACACCATGGGGCACCTTCTGCTACAAGGTAATGCCATTTGGACTGAAAAATGTTGGGGCAACATATGAACGTGCAATGGTAACGCTTCTTTATGACATGATTCATAAAGAGATTGAAGTGTACGTTGATGAAATGATTGCCAAGTCTCAAACCGAAGAAGAGCACTTGATCAATTTGCAAACGTTGTTTGCTCGGTTGAGAAAGTTCAGACTGAGACTTAACCCTAACAAGTTTATATTTGTAGTACGATCTAGAAAGTTGTTGGGCTTCATCGTAAGCTAGAAAGGGATTGAAGTGGACCCTGATAAGGTGAGGATAATTCAGAGTATGCCTATGCCTAGAACTGAGAAAGAGGTTCGTGGCTTCCTAGGGAGATTGAACTATATCACCAGATTTATTTCTCATCTCACCGCCACTTGCAACCCAATCTTCAAGTTGCTCAGAAAATATCAATCAATTGTATGGGATGATGAATGCCAAGGTGCATTTGATAAAATCGAAGAATATTTGCAAGAACCACCAATCCTGATACCGCTTGTTCCTAAAAGGCCACTTATTATGTACCTGACTGTGCTTGATGAATCCATGGGTTGCATGTTGGGGCAGCAGGATGACACTGGAAAGAAGGAGCACGCCATATATTACCTCAGCAAGAAGTTCAATGATTGCGAGGCAAGATATTCCTTACTTGAGAAGACTTGCTGTGTGCTTGCATGGGCTGTCAGACGTCTCAGGCAGTATATGCTAACACACACCACATATCTGATTTCTAAGATGGATCCCATTAAATACATCTTTGAGAAACCTGCTCTCACCAGTAGGATAGCCCGATGGACAATGCTTCTGTCCGAATACGATATCCAATATGTCACTCAGAAGGCCATTAAGGGCAGTGTGTTAGTAGACCATCTTGCCCACCAACCAGTGGATGATTATCAGCCTTTGAAGTTCGAATTTCCAGATGAGGATATTATAGTGGTGAAAGACTATAAAGAGCCATGATCAGATGAAGGACCAGAACCAGGGGAGCGATGGACTCTCATGTTCGATGGTGCTTCGAATTCTTATGGACATGGAATTGGGGCAGTGATTACATCTCCATGAACTTTCACCTACCGTTCACAGCCAAACTTTGCTTTACATGTACTAATAATATGGCTGAGTACGAAGCTTGTATACTATGGTTAGAAGAAGCCATCAACTTGAAAATCAAAACTCTCGATGTGTTTGAAGATTCTGCCTTGGTAATACACCAGATAAGAGGTGACTGGGATACAGAACATGAAAACTTAATTCCATACCAGAATTAAATGGCCAAGCTACTCCCCAAATTCGATGATATCACTTTTACCCACGTTCCCAGAGAGGACAATTAAATGGCATATGCTTTGGAAACTCTGGCATCCATGTATAAGCTGATATGGCCCAACCATAGGCCGTCCATTGATCTACAACGCTTTGAAGAACCTGCTCACTATCTGACTATGGATGAAAGATCAGATGAAAAGCCATGGTTCCATGACATTAAGCATTATCTGGAGAAGTAAGAATATCTTGAGAGTGCCTTGGGTGTTGACAAGAGAACTCTGCATAGATTGGCATCCAATTTCTTCCTCAATGGGAATGTGTTGTACAAACGCAATCATGATACTGTCCTACTCAGATGTGTGGAAAAGCATGAAACTGGATAGGTTCTGAAGGATATTCACGAGGGTTGTCTTAGGACCCACGTAAATGGACATACGATAGCAAAGAAGATATTGAGAGCAAGCTATTATTAGCTCACCATGGAGGCTGATTGTTACCATCATGCCCGAACTTGTCACACGTGCCAAATATATTCCGACAAGATCCATGTGCCTCCCACTCCTTTGAATGTCTTGACTTCACCATGGCCCTTTTCCATGAAGGGAATAGATATGATTGAGATGATCGAGCCGAAAGCCTCAAATGGACATCGCTTCATATTGGTGGCCATAGACTATTTCACTATTGCACCCCAAAATTTGCCCAACCTTTTCTTAGCTTGGTTTATGTTTCATTTCATTTCTTTCTAGCATTTGCATTGCATAACATGTTGCATTGAACAGGGGATCAAGAGCTTGTATATATCAAGAGGAGTCTCTTCAGAGGGTTGAGCCTAAGCAAGGGGTTCTACTCAAGTTAGGATGGTAATCAAGTCATCAGGAAATGGACAATGGTCTTGTGAAAGAAAGGATGGATGTATGTGGGTCAACTCCTAGCTTAGAGGCCAATTTAAGATCATCAGAGGATTGTGGTTCAGGATTATGGATATGAGATGTTAAGAGAGCTCATTGAGTGCCTTGAAGGTCATTGTGGAGCTCATCCAAGTGTTTGTGCCAAGTGTGAAGAGTTGCAGGTGAAGTTGATGCATTTAGGGTTTCATCTGGCTAATCCTCAGTCAACTGTGCAATTAAAGGAGATTAAAACTCAATTCAAAGTCTCTATGGTCATGGGATGTTGTGTTTGGATATATGAGACATCATTTCAAGTCCAATTCATCAAGGGTTAAGTGTGTGAGAAGTTACTAAATTAGGGTTCTCAGGGTAAAATCCCCTATTTAGTGCCTGACTTCAAGACCACATATCTCAAGATACAAGTTTTATCTCAACTTTTGAATAACATGGAATTTGTAGAGCATGCTCTTAACTTTAACTTGAGTACTAGAAGTCCTTGATTGGATTTATAGAACTTAAGTTATGGTCCAGACAAGTTAAAGGTCATCAGAGGGATGTGATTTTGGTCAACAAAAGTCAACCAAATTCCAAGCCATTTTTGACCTATAATGATGTTTCTCATTAACTTTTGGCCAACATGAAAGTTGTAGGTCTTAATCTTAGCTTTCCAAATTGTACTAGAAGTCTTTCATCTGATTTGTAGAACTCAAGTTATGAGGTTTACAAGTTAGGGGTATTTTGGGAAAGTAAGATTACAGGTCATAAGATTATAGGTCCATTTCACCAACTTGCACACTTCAAATGAAGATTTTTCCAACATCAAACTTGATCCAAATGGTGTTATTTTCTTAGGCAAGCATTGAGAAGTTAAGGAATTGGCTTGGTTTGAGGTCTTGATATTTGAATTTTCATGGAAAAAGGTTAAAAAGGGGAAAATGTGAATTAATTCACTTTTGAACATTTTGGTGCAAATGGATGCATTTTTTGAGTGCAAACATCATTTTAAACACTTTGGCAATTTTACATTTTGGAATTGAGGTGTTTAAACAAGCCATTTTCAAGGTTTCTTCATTATGAAGTTACACAATCAACATGAGCCATTGAGATCAATTGAGGCTCCAATCCTGACCATTCATGCTCCATGAGATACCAGCAAGTGATTCCAACCATTTTGGAGCCAAAATTAGTGCATTTTCGTGTACATGAAACTTGGAAATTTTCAATTCCTTGGATTTTGGTATGGAGTGTTAGAGGCCTTGATTGGGCCTAATTATCATCAAGATCCATCATATATATTGTTTTGGCCATGAACAAACCCTTAGAAGTGAAAATTGGAGCCAATTTCATCAAGTTCAGTTTTCAAAAAGTGAGAGAAATTCAAATTTCAAATTTGGAGATTGAAGTTGTTTCAAGGGAAATTATGAATTGAGAAAGCTTCCTTGAAGTTCAGTGAACGATTCTGGGCAATTACTTGCAAGCTTGAGCTCCATTTGAAGGCTTAGTGGAAGTTCTCCACTAGGTAATTGAAATTCAACATTACACTCTTGTTAAGCATCAATTCACTGCCATTTTTGCATACTTGAGACGTAGGATCAATGTAGATCATTAAAATGTAAAACGAACTGGGATTGGTTGTGATTGTTAGATGATGCTCATTTATGTTTGGATCTGGTTTGGCTTGTTCGTGCATGATTTTGCTTGTTTGATGCTTGATCTATGATCTACATGAGCTCTAGATGAGTTTTGGATCAATTTGAAGTGGTTTTGGTGAACTTCGATTTTGGTTGATCATTCTTGTTGTCTTCGCTTTGGATGTATGTTGCAAGATTTGTGAGTTTTGAGGCCAGAAATGAGATCCTTGTGATCTCTAGTGCAATTTTGACATAAATTTCATGTAAAACGGTGGAGTTTTAAGGAAACTGTGTTGTTGCCATAACCTGCGGTGGCCAGAGCTTTTGGTAGGGGTGACCGGAAGTTCAGTCGGGTCGGTGTGAGTCTTGGGGAAGAAGATGAGTACGTGGCGCTGTGAGGAGCGTTGGATGTGATTACTTTCCATCTCGACGGTGAGGATTAGGAGCTACCGTGGACCGTGTTTGACTGGTGTGTATGTGATTCATTTTAAAACTCATTAATGTGTTGTCATGATGTAAACCGTATGATGAGATTACCATTTAATCAAGCATCTCAGATTGAATCCCCATGGTATGGGCTGTTTGACCTGTAGCATAGGATTTCCATAATTATTTAGTTTTTTTTTTATTTTTCTTGCTGGGCCTTGGGACGTGTTGCTTCCTACACCCCCAGGTTGGGCCCAATTTTTTTTCTAAGTTGTTTTTTGTTGCTATTTACCACAACCATTTTCCTTTTTATTATTATTTCTTTTATGTTTTATTTTATTTTTCTATTTTCAATTTTAATTAATTAAAATAGTTCCAATACTCCAAAAATTCACCAAAAATATTTTTAATCAACTTTGAGATGTATACTTTTTTTAGATATTTTTATTTTATTTTTTCCATTTTATTTTCAATTAAAAAATGAATTGAGTATTGGAGTTATTCTAATTGATTTAAATTGTAACATGCTTTGTGTTTGCATTTATTTCTCTCATTCCTTTTTGATCCAATGACTAAAAATTGATCCTCATATCAATGATGAGTTGATCAATTTTTGAGGACCATTTTTCCCCTGGTTGTTGACTTTTGGATTGACTTTTTGGGCATTTCTTGTTGCACTTGTTTCTTCAATTTCAAAGTGGTACATCCAAATGATTTGATTCTTTTGATGGTGCTTTGAAAGGACATTTGTCTTGATTTCTTGGCCTCTGGTTGCCAACTTGTATAGCTTCTTTGTGCATTTTATTTATTTTTTAGCCCTTTTCCTATTTTTGAAGTGACTTACAAGTTAGGTCATCTCATAGGACAACTCACATAAGTGCTTGACCTAGTTTGGATTGGAAATGACCTTTATGGATCCAATAAGCTCTCAACTCTTCTAGTTTCACATTTTGGACATGTTGAGCTTGCTGTATGTTCATTTTTAGGTCAAAATTTTGTTCATTGCTTGTTGTTTGATGCTTTTCTTTTTGTGCTTCCAACTTGATCTCCTATGTGATACTTGCTTGTTTCCTTTGTGCTTTAGCTTGCATTTCTTTTTGTTTTGATTTGATATTGCTTTTGAGCTTTCTTCTCTTCATCTTCCTTATGTCCAATGACCTTGGAGTGTCATTTAAGGTGGCTTGGTCCCTCCTTTGGAGGTATTTGAGGCATACCTAGAATGATGAATCCTTGAGGACACTTCTGGTGTTTCTTCTTGTTTGATAAGTGATGCTTATGGTTGAGTACCTATTATGGGGTCCTTGCTTCCCTCATTTGGTCTCCCATCCTCACTTGGCTTTGATGTTTGATTTAACTTTCATTGGGTTTGATTTTATTGTTGTGGTTGATGTTGCTTGACTTAGGTTATTTCATCCCACTTTTTGGTGCATCTTTGTGTGATTTGCTTGTGTTTGCTTAATGTTCTTATTGTGCACTTCTTCTTCTTCTCTTTTCTTGCATTTCCATATGCATGCTTGGTTGAGATGAGCTTGTGGTGGCTACTGCCCCACACTATTTTCCTCCCGCTATCATTCTATGTGTTGCATTTTGTTTGCATTCTCATTTGCATATGCATTTCTTATTCTTCTTCTTCTTCTTCTTCTTTTGCTTTTCTTTGCCATGTTCCCCATAAGTCCTCTAACCTCTTGAGGTTATGATAGACATTAGGTGCCTAACCATGCATGATAACATTAGGTAGTTCCCTTTTGAATCCCAACTTTAGTTTCACTTTGCATGATAACTTTTAGGATTGATTAGTCTCCCATTAGTGTTCCTTCTTCTCTTCTCATCTTCAAACATTCATAAAACACTTAATAAAGAATGAAAAGTGTAGCATGCTACGAGCCTTAAGCTACATGAGAAATGGTAATTGAGGGGCCTCCTCTTAAGGACATAGAATGTTTAGTGTACACCCTTTGGGTGATATACGACGCATTCGCTCTTAGGTCATAGTCTCTAGTGCGACATGAGTTGCAAATCAAATTCAAAGCACTTCTTCTCTAAAAAACACAAAAACAATTCAAACCTTTTTCACCCTTTGGGGTTCTTAATCAACGAAAATCATTTTCATAAACAAGAGTGTCATTAACTCTTAGTTCTACCGCAAACAGTAACGCCTAAGTCTCCAAAGGTCGAGCTGCATACACCAACTGCTAGAATTATCTGTTAACCCTACTCGGGCCTAAAAAACTTTTGAACCAACCTGTGGTCCTTTTCGCCCGAACTATGTTTGCTCTGATCTTTCGTACCAGACTAAAGTACGTAGGCATGAGACGCGATGTCTCGGCTAGCAACCTTCCCCTTTCTTTAGCTGTAGTTAGGCGAACTACGTTGACTCTGACTTTCCCATTGTACGAGGGAGTACGTAGGCACAGAGCGGCGATGCTCTGCCGAGTCAGTTCCCGTTTCTTTTTCTTTTGTCCCTAAGCCTTTAGCTAGATAGTTTTAACACACCCTTTTAGATAGACAACGATGCATGGATCCCATCGAGTACGACGGACGTGAGGGGTGCTAATACCTTCCCCTTGCGTAACCGACTCCCGAATCCAGACATGGTTGCGATGACCTTGTCTTTCCCTTTTTCTTTAGGTTTTTGCGATCGTTTCCTTTTCCTCTCTTTGGGATAAATAACGAAAGTGGCGACTCTTCTGTTTTTTCCGCTGGTGGTTTTTCGCAGTTGTGACAGCTGGCGACTCTGTTGGGGACTCAGATTCCCTATGCGAGTCAATCCTAGCGCTTGTGTTTTTATCTTTGGGTGTTGTATATATGTGCTTTATTTACTTTCCTGCATTTATTTTCCGCATCATGTATCATTACTGTTGTTCTGTGGGATGGGAAGTTCCATTGAGTGATAATCCGGACCTGGGCTTGAGTATACACCTAGATTTAGTAGCGGAGATTAGTAGTGGGTGTGCTTGCTTTGCTCGTACTAGCTCACCATGAAATTCACGCTCGAACGAGATTCTCTTAGACAACTTTCTTTCTGGCCCTTTGGGCTCGAGGGAATTTTGGATTTGAGGGTTGCAGACTCCAGGGACCGATCATCTGTGAGTCAGCTAAGTGAGGCCTCTTCAGGAGATAATGATGCCAAACCAGAAATGGTGTACGTATCATCATTTCTTGAAAGTCTGTGACACTGACGAACACATAGGATGCCGAACCTTTTTCTGTGGATAGGTCCACACCTGTGAGCGGGATTGGGTTATGCAGGAAACCTTGGCTTTCAGAATACCCGGTTCTTTGCAAGTGTGAATCTGTTTATCAGTGGGTCCTGTTATCGGTACTTTGTTCTTGCTAAGGCGAAGCTCTGGTTTTTCTCGACCGACAGCACAACAGTTTTGATCCCCTGTTTGTATTTGCATTTGCATTTTCATCTGCATATCATTAACATGTATTTGTGTTGCAGGTGCATATTTCTCTTTTGATTCCGATGATCTTATTTTCTCCTTGGCTGATATGGATTCTTTGAAGAGAACTGTGGCTTACAAGCTTCCGACTCCAGATGTCCGGTCTTTGCTGAGTTTGATTTCTCTAGCAGGTGGGAAAGTGATGGAGGATTTTAGGCAGTCTTATGGGAGATTACTGAGATGGGTCTGCAAGCCTTCAACACATGAGGTGGATGGTCTGTATGCCTTGCTTCAGTTTTATGATCCGCAGTTGAGATGCTTTGTCTTTCCTGATTACATTCTAGCACCTACTTTGAAGGAGTACTTAGTCTTGTTGGATGTGCATGTTCTTAGTCAGTTGCCTTTTGTTCATGTTGATGCGAAGCTTGATCTGGTTAAGCTAGCTTCCATAGTACATGTGGATGCTTCAGAGTTACAGGGGGTTTGACAGAATGGAATGGAGTGCATGGTTTTCCTTTGGCTTTCCTGGTTGACAAGGCTAGACAGTTTGCTAAGGAGGGTTGCTGGATTGCATTTAGTGTTGTTCTTGCTCTATGTATATACGACATTGTTTTGTTTCCTAATCTTCCAGACTTTGTGGATTTGGATGCGTTTCATCTATTGGCCTCAAGAAACCCGGTGCCTACTCTTCTCGGAGACGTTTATCATTCTGTGCACTACAAGAATGAGAAACGGAGGGGTAAGAACGTAGCTTGTTGTGTTCCTCTATTGTATGCTTGGTTTGCTAGTCATATGCCTAAGACTAATCCATTTGTGGCTACTACTAGTACTTCTAAATGGTCAGAGAGATTGATGGGATTATCCGCAGAGAATATTGTTTGGTTTGATCGAGACATGTTGGGTACAAATATTGTTTATAGTTGTGGTGGCTTTCCTAATGTTCCTTTGATCGGAAGGAAAGGTTGCATCAACTATAATCCCTCTTTATTGGTGAGACAGTTTGGGTACGCATTGAGAGAGCCTCCTAGAGAAGAGGAGATACAGGAATCTCTGTATCTTACTGGCTTATTGGAGGGCGAGGCTCTTGGTAGACTTGAGCATGCATGGAATAATATTTGTCGGAAAGGGAAGTTAGCTTTGGGGAAGAGTAATAGTCGAGCGTATGAGCCTTAATTGACTTGGATTCATGATAGAGCGGCGAAGTTCTTGATGCCATTCCCTGCAGTTGCACCACTGTATCCCCTCATGATCGAGGAACCCACTACTGTAGATATCCAGAAATACAATCAGGTATTGGCAGAGAAAGAAGAGCTAAGAAAAGCGAATGAAGAATTGGAGAAAGAGATTATTTAGCTTCGTAATGAGAAGATAAGGAGACAAACCGAGCTTGTGAACAAGCTGGGTACTGATCTGACTAAGGAGGCTAAGGACAGAGAGCGCACAGGCCAAGATTTGAATGCTTCTTACAGGGTTCTTGCCACGAAGAAGGAAGAGTTGGATAAGGCTTACACGAGGATCTCCAAGTTCGAGTCGATTTAGAATGCCACACTTACCAACAACAAGGAGCGTGAGGACAAGCTAAAACTTCAGATCAGCAAGCTGAAGGCTCAGCTTAATGCCAAAGATGGAGAGATTGCGGCGGAATCCTCACGTAGACGAGACAGCGAGTGCAGGCTGAATGAGGCAATCACGAACTTGAAGGATCTCAAGCTGAGAGCTGGTTCCAAGAGGCGTAGACTCGAGGCATGTTTCGGAGAGAGAGCTTTGGAGGATCACGTTGATAGCCTACAACATACTATGAGCCAGCAGGATTTGCTTATCCAGGGGCTGCTTGCCAGGCCGGATCATCCTGACACGTTGAGGCTGCTAGAGGATTTCCGATCACGTCATCCTGCTTGACCTGTTTTGTCTATTTTTGTTGTAGTTTTTGCTGTTTATCTTTGTCGTATTTGACCATCGCCAGGCTTGTTGGCCGAGGTCTCTTCCTTATTTGTACTCAGTTGGAGTTTGTACTTTGCCTGATGGCTCTTTTGATCTATATATGAGGAGTTGGTATTCTATGCTTGTCCGCAGGTTCTCCATTGTTGTTATTCCTGGAAACTGGAATCGAGGGGGAAATATCCCTATTGCAGAAATACATGTATGCATTTTAGCATTTTTCACGCATTTGCAGGTGCACTGGAATGGTTAACCTTATTTTCTCCTGTGGTTTACTAGTATTTCAGGATTGCTGACGTGACAACTCACCAGTACAGTACTAGAGGAAACCAGAAAAGGCTGATGGATCAGATGCAGGTAGAAATGCAAGAGATGAAGGATCGTATTGCACAACTGATGGACATGATGCAAGGGGTTGCTAGTGGTCAGGCTCAACTTCAGACTTTGGTGCAACCTCTGATGGCACGAGTGGATAGTGATGGTGTGCTACACGGTGGGATTGCTTCTAACCCTCCTCACCATGAAACTCTTCAGGCGGGCAATTCTATACCAACTTTAGTCATCCTAACTGCTGGAGGGGGTGGTCACGGTGCTGGTGCTAGAAATGAGACAGGTTTTAATGTTGGTTTTTCCAATGGTGGTAATGGTAACAGAAATGGTTTTGGCTATGGTCTCGACACTACAGGTGCCATACATGGTAGTCTGGACCACACTTGTAATGAGGATAGGCAGGAGGATGTGTTCACTCCCAGATTTGTAAATGCTGAAATACCTTCTGAGGCTGACAGAAGGATTAAGATGATCGAAGAGAAGATGAGGTCGCTGGAATGCCAAAACTCTATGGGGCTGGATATGTCTAATCTGGGGTTGATTCCAGGCTTGAGGGTGCCTCCAAAGTTTAAGGTGCCTGATTTCGATAAGTACAAGGGTACCACTTGCCCTAGGGTTCATTTGAGGTCTTATTATCGCAAGATGTCTGCGCATTCCGAGGATGAGAAGCTCTTGATGCACTTCTTCCAGGATAGCTTATCCGGACCATCGCTGGAATGGCATACGAGCTTAGAGCTCGCTAATGTTCGTAGCTGGAAATAACTAGCCGAAGCTTGTGTAAGGCACTATCAGTACAATAGTGACCTTGCACCGAATAGAGTCCAGTTGCAGAATCTCTCTCAGAAGAGCGGTGAATGCTTTAAAGAATATGCCCAGAGGTGGCGAGAGCTTGCTGCTAGGGTACAACCACCGATGGTAGAACGAGAACTTGTGGATATGTTTGTTGCTACCTTACCAAGAGTGTATTATCAGAAACTCATCGGCAACATGTCTGGATGTTTTTCTGATGTGATTATCACCGGTGAACGGGTGGAGAATGGAATTAAGATTGGAAAGATCAATGCTGGCGAAGGATCTTCATCTGGAGGAGGGAACAAGAAAGTGTTTGGAAACAAAAGACGAGAGGGAGACACTAATGTTGTATCCAGTTCAAGGGGAAGAAATAGAGGTCGGAATCGACAGAATCAGCAAGTTGCTAGCATCACTATTCCAGCAGTTTAACAACCACAACAACAACAACGTCAGCAACAACAGCAACAACGAACGCAACAAAATCAAAAGGGGTATGGCAGATACCAAGATAGAGTTCGGGAAGCAAATAGGCATTTTGATACGCCTCCTATGCCTTATTCTCAGTTATTGCAAGTGTTGCTACAGCTGCAATTGATTCAGAAAAGGACTTTGGCTCCTTTGACCGGACAACCTCCACCGGGGTACGATGCAAATGGCCACTTTGAATTTCATTCGGGTACTCCAGAACATACTATAGACAATTGTAAAGCCTTCAAACATAAAGTGCAAGATATGATTGACAGTAAGGCTATCAATTTTTCTAATGACGCTCCCAATGTAGTGCAGAATCCCATGCCGAATCACGGGTAGGCTGGGGTTAATGCTATTGTCGAGGAAGAGGTGTTGAACTTGGTGACCAATGTTGATGAACTGAAAACACCCTTAAGCTTTGTGAAAGCCAGACTGCTAAAGGGAGGTGTTTTCCCGAGATATGTTGAAGGTTGTGTCGAATGTTCTGCTGATCCTGAGAGAGGATGTGGTTCGTTGAGAAGCGGTATTCAGAAGATGATTGATGATGGGGTTTTACAATTTGACCATTCTGTAGGAAGAGAATCTGAGGATGTAGTGGCTGAAGAGAAGGATGAGATTGCGACAATCTCCATCCCGTATAAGACTGTTACTATCTATGCACCAAAGCCGCCAATGATAACTATCACAAAAGCAGGACCTATGCCGTTTGAGAGCACTAAGGCCGTTCCGTGGAACTACGGGGCAGAAGTGTATTGTAATGGGCAGAAGATAAATTTAAATGATACCCCTACAAGTTCAGTTGACAATCTAGTGGGTGCTGGAGGTATTACTCGCAGTGGCCGAGTCTTTTTGTCGCCTGAGGTAATTGCTGATAAGGTGGACAAAGGGAAAAGACCGGTAGTGGAGGAGACTTCTCAATCTGGGGAAAGAGAATCTTTGTTGAAAGACGCGGAGGAGTTCATGAGGCTGATCCGGAAAAGCGACTACAAGATAGTCGATCACTTGCAGTAAACTCCGTCCAAAATATCTATACTGTCGTTGCTCCTTTGCTCTGAGGCGCATAGGAATGCATTGCTAAAGATACTGAACACTGCGTACGTGCCACAGGAAATTTCAGTCAATCAACTTGAAAGAGTGGTGGCGCACGTAAACGCATGCAATGGCTTAGGCTTTACGGACCTGGACTTGACACCCAGAGGCAGAAATCATAATTGTGCGCTGCACATATCTTTGGAATGCCGAGGGATTGTCATGTCTCACGTGCTTGTGGATACGGGATCTTCTTTAAACGTGCTTCCCAAGAAAGCTTTGATGAAGTTGATCTACACGCCAAGTGACTTGGTGGTGCGTGCATTTGACGGAACCCGAAGATCCGTGTTTGGGGAAGTGACTTTGCCGATTCAGGTTTGACCTGAAGTCTTTGATGATGTGTTTTATATCATGGATATCCAGCCGGCCTACAGTTGTTTACTAGGTCACCCTTGGATTCATTCAGCCGGGGCTGTTACGTCAACTCTGCATCAGAAGCTGAAATACATGGTTGGCGGAAGCATTGTGACGGTATGCGGAGAAGAAGACATCATGGTTAGTTACCTGTCTTATTTCAAGTATGTTGAAGTGGATGGAGAGATCCACGAAACTCTTTGCCAAGCCTTCGAAGCGGTCAAGTTTAAGGACAAGAATCCTGTTGTGAGTAAAGAGCCTGAAGTGGCTATGTCTTCCTTTAAAGAAGCACAAGTTGTGGTGCAAGCTGGTTCAGCCCAAGGCTGGAGGCAGGTGATTGATATACCGCAGAAGCAAGACAAATTCGGTCTGGGGTACCACCCATCGTTTTCACAGAGCAAGCCGAAGTTCAAGGGGCCGATCAGGTTTACTAGCGGAGGTGTCTTCTTTGAGCAGATCAGTGCCATTTCTGATAATGAAGCTGGAGACAGTGACTGTGACATGGATACCTGGATCAAGCCATGTATTCCGGGACAGAGCCTACGCAACTGGTCAATTGAAGAAGTCATTCAAGTTACGACTGAACAATAATGCTTTGTTTTTCCAATTATTGTACTACCCTATGTCCTACCCGGGGCATAGTGGTACTTTATTTCAGGGCCTTACTTGTTTATGTCTGAACACTGTTTATCAATTAATCAAAGGGCGTTTTCTCATACAAATTTTGTGATCTCTGTTTTTCTTATTTTGCTTTTCCCAATAAAATGGCAACGTGGTTTATATTTGTTTGCAAATTGTTTGAAACATTTAACCATTTTTCATTGCAGGATTCCTATTGCAGATGACACCGATCCAGAACCTTCTATGACTCGCTTCGACTTTGATCAACCGATCTATCAAGCTGAAGAAGAGATTGATGAGGATGAAGACCTGCCTGAGGAATTAGCCAGACTTTTGAAACAGGAAGAGAAAATTATTCTGCCTCATCAGGAGGAAATTGAGGTCATTAATCTGGGTTCTGAAGAGGTTGTCAGAAATGTTAGGATAGGGGCTGCGCTACAGAGCGACGTCAAGCAAAGACTGGTCGAGATGCTTCGAGAGTATAGTGACATCTTTGCTTGGTCGTATGAGGATATGCCTGGGCTTGATACTTACATAGTGGTTCATCGCTTACCGTTGCGCGAGGAATGTCCACCGGTCAAGCAGAAACTGAGAAGAACGAGACCAAATATGGCACTCAAAATTAAAGAAGAGGTCCAAAAGCAGTGGGATGCTGGATTCTTAGCTGTGACTACCTACCCTCCGTGGGTCGCTAACATAGTGCCTGTACCGAAGAAGGATGGTAAAGTGCGTATGTGTGTGGATTATCGGGATTTGAACAAGGCGAGCCCTAAAGATGATTTCCCGCTTCCTCATATTGACGTATTGGTCGACAATACGACTCAATTTTCGGTGTTTTCCTTCATGGATGGTTTCTCGGGGTATAATCAGATAAAGATGGCACCAGAGGACATGGAGAAAACTACATTCATAACACCGTGGGGAACGTTTTGTTATAAGGTGATGCCTTTCGGCTTGAAGAATGCCGGAGCAACATATCAGCGTGCTATGACAACGCTATTTTATGACATGATGCATAAAGAGATCGAGGTTTATGTTGACTATATGATTGCTAAATCCCAAACGGAGGAGGAGCATTTGGTTAATCTGTTGAAGCTGTTTGAGAGGCTTAGAAAGTTCAGACTGAGGTTGAATCCAAATAAGTGTACTTTCGGAGTTCGTTCCGGAAAGTTATTGGGGTTTATTGTCAGCGAAAAAGGAATTGAGGTAGATCCTGCAAAGATAAAAGCAATACAAGACATGCCAGTGCCGAAAACAGAAAAAGAAGTCCGTGGTTTCCTGGGGAGATTGAACTACATTGCTCGGTTCATATCTCATCTCACGGCCACGTGTGAGCCAATGTTCAAACTGTTAAAGAAAGATCAGGCGGTTGTCTGGAATGAAAATTGTCAAAAAGCCTTTGATAAAATAAAACAGTATTTGTAGGAGCCTCCAATATTGATACCCTCAGTAGATGGAAGGCCTTTAATCATGTACCTGACGGTTCTTGAGAATTCCATGGGTTGTGTTCTCGGTCAACACGACGATACTGGAAGAAAGGAGCATGCGATTTATTATTTGAGTAAAAAGTTCACAGATTGTGAGTCCCGTTACTCAATGCTCGAGAAAACGTGTTGTGCAGTCTCCTGAGCTGCCAAACGTTTGAGGCAGTATATGCTCAATCACACAACCATGCTGATTTCGAAGATGGATCCGATTAAGTATGTCTTCGAGAAGCAGGCGCTTTCAGGAAGAATTGCTAGATGGCAAATGGTACTGACAGAGTACGATATACAATATGTTTCTCAGAAAGCCATCAAAGGAAGTGTTCTGTCAGAATACCTTGCTGAGCAGCCTATCAAAGATTATCAACCGATGAAGTTTGAATTTCCTGACGAGGATATCATGTTTCTCTAAGCAAAATATTGTGAAGAACCACTGCACGGTGAAGGTCTAGAGAAGGATTCTCAATGGCTAATGATATTCGATGGTGCTGTCAACTCTTATGGTAGCGGAATTGGGGCAATTATTACCACTCCTCATGGTACCCACATCCCGTTCACTGCCAGATTGACATTTTCGGTCACCAACAATGAAGCTGAGTATGAAGCATGTTTCATGGGTCTGGAAGAAGCTATTGATCTGAGGATCAAGAATCTTGATGTATATGGCGATTTAGCGCTGGTTGTTAATCAAATCGAAGGAGAATGGGAAACTCGTCAACCGAATCTGATTCCTTACAGAGATTATGCAAGGAGGTTGTTACCATTCTTCGATCGTATAGACTTCCATCATGTGCCAAGAGCGGAGAATCAGATGGCCGATGCTTTGGAAACGCTATCCTCGATGTACAAAGTGAACTTCTGGAACGAGGCTCCCAGAATTGTCATTTCTCGCTTGGACCGACCCGCTTTCGTATTTGCCATTGAAGAGGCTACTGATGGAAAGCCATGGTTTTACGATATACAGAACTTCCTCAAGAAGCAGGAGTATCCACCAGGAGCTTCGGCTCAGGATAAGAAGACGCTGAGGAGGTTGTCTGGCAACTTTTACCTTAACCCAGATGGTGTGCTTTATAGAAGGAACCATGATTTGGTGCTGTTGAGATGTGTGGATGAAAAAGAAGCATCGTTGCTTATGGAAGAAGTCCACGAGGGTACTTTCGGAACGCATGCCGGCGGATATGCCATGTCTCAGAAACTCTTACGAGCTGGGTACTATTGGCTAACAATTGAGTCAGATTGTTTCAAATTCGCAAAAAAATGCCATAACTGCCAGATTTATGCTGATAAGATACATGTGCCGCCATGCTCATTGAATGTTATGGCGTCCCCGTGGCCCTTCTCCATGTGAGGCATCGATATGATTGGCAAGATCGAGCCCACCGCATCCAACAGTCATCATTTCATCTTGGTAGCCATCGACTACTTCACCAAGTGGGTTGAAGCAGCTTCGTACGCCAATGTGACCAAACAAGTCGTAGCAAGATTCATAAAGAAGGACATCATTTGCAGATATGGAGTTCCCGAACGAATCATTACTGATAATGGTTCGAATCTGAATAACCAAATGATGAAGGAGTTATGCCAGAACTTCAAGATTGAACATCACAACTCATCGCCCTATCGACCGAAGATGAATGGCGCTGTTGAAGCGGCCAATAAGAATATTGAAAAGATAGTGCAAAAGATGGTTGTTACCTACAAAGATTGGCATGAAATGTTACATTTTGCCTTGCACAGTTATCGTACGATGACACGCACATCAACCGGGGCAACTCCTTTCTCACTAGTGTACGGTATGGAAGTTGTCCTACCGCTAGAGGTTGAGATTCCTTCTTTGAGAGTTTTGGTCGACGTGAAACTTGACGAGGCAGAATGGATTAAGAATCGTTTGAATCAACTTAGTCTGATGGATGAAAAGAGGTTGGCATCAATTGCATATGGTCGTTTGTACCAGAGCCGAATGAAGAAAGCTTACGATAAGAAGGTGCACCCTCGAAGCTTTTAGACGGGCGATCTTGTGCTGAAAAAGATTCTCCCACCACAATCAGATCACAGGGGCAAATGGACTCCCAATTACAAAGGGCCGTTTGTCGTTCGAAAGGTCTTCTCCAGAGGAGCCTTGTTGTTAGCCACCATGGATGGTGAAGATTTCACGTCCCCTGTGAACGCAGATGCAGTTAAAAAATACTTTGCTTAAAAGAGACCCGCTGGACACAAAAAGAAACGTCCAGGCAAAAATGGGGCATCCCGGCGAACCATAAAAAAGGGAAAATAGGTTCGGGCAAAAATTAGGGATAAAATGAAAAGATGTAAACCCACAAAGTCGAAAACCTGGAAAGGCGACTTTGGAAAAAATGGGTATCCCGGTGAATCGAAAACCCGAAAAGGGCCCATCAGGAAAAAGTTAGGGATTGAAAAGCAAATGACTATGGTCTGCGTGTGAACTTCATTGCTTAGTGGATTGGGAGAACCTGAGGGCTGTTTTCATCTGAATCAATATCTTTTGAAGACGAAGCGTCGGGAAAGCCTCAGAGTCAGGCGAGTCATAGAGGGATCAGCTCATGGTGTTTGTCTGTACCACGTTGCTGACATTTTTGTACATTCTTGTATATCTCTGTGCATATCTGTATCTTGTTTTGCGCAACTTCATCTTTTCAGGAGTTGCATCTGTTGTAAAACTTTGCCTATTTACAGGCCTTTCATCAATAAACATATACTATTCAGTGCTTGATCTGTGTGCTTTGTTTTAACTTTTACTGTTTTGTTTGTGAAAACGCCCAATGTTTTGATGAGCTTGTGCTAACATAAACTTGCAGGCCTTGGCCAATAATTGTTAAAACTTTGAATTAATTGAGCAACGTCACGAATGATGACTAAGATGATTCCGTTGCATAGGATATCTTGTCAGTTTGTGCAGTTTTGTAGGGTTGTTACCCTTGGGGAAAAGGTGCAGATGAAGTTTGTCCTATCCCCAGCCAGAGATTTACTTCCCCGATCAGTGAAGTTCACACCTCTATCCCCAGTAGAGTTGTTGCATATTTGATCCCCGCAAGGTGGATGCTTGTAGGCACTCCCCAACGAGTCGTGTTTGGATTTTTCTCCCCACAGAATATTTTGCAGCCTGGTTAGATCCGCTCCCCGGCAGAGCAATCCCCAACAGGTTGAAAGGGATGGTTTTCTCTGCAGTGTTGTTCGCTCTTCCTTAGCACGATGGAAGAATGTTGTCACGTCAGTATTTTCTGTGCAGAAAATCAGTCAGAGTCCGTTTCTCGGTGTAAGTCCAATGGGTATTGGCATGAGTCAGTTTGCGCTCTTTCCCTTGCAGAATTGTTGTTTCCATCAACAGGGTTATTTTTGTTATCCCTAGCGGGATGGTTTCTGTATCTCTAGCATTTATTTTGCTAATTTGGTTCTGGTGCATCTGCATGCGTGCATAGCATCCACCCAAATGCGTAGCGTTTCCATTTCATATGGAGCATTACGCCATTTTCAAACATATGCATATGAAACATAAGCCAGGTTGTTATCTCTTTGTTTCAGGTGTATCTTTCGAGGTTTTGATCTTTTCCTTGGTATCCAGACCATGTGATCTCTCCTAGCCCGCGTGGTATCCAGACCCTGACTCAGGTCATTACCCAGCATTATCTTTGGATCCTGGAGGATCAGGATAGGTATTTGTGTTCCGTTGAGTGTCCAGACTCCGGTCCTTTCCCAGTTGATGATGTTTTCCTTTTTCGTCGAGTATTCAGACTCCGGTAAAGATGTTGGTGGTATCCAGACCACTGTGATTGATACTGTTATGTTTTCCATCGAGTATTCAGACTCCGGTAAAGATGTTGGTGGTATCCAGACCACTGTGATTGATATTGTTATGTTTTCCATCGAGTGTTCAGACTCTGGTAAAGATAGTGTGGGGTTCATTTTTGATGAGTATCTTTGTGATATCTTCTTGTTGTCCGTTGAGCAATCCAAGCTCCGGTCCATTTGCGTTGAGCATCCAGGCTCCGGTTTCTCCGTTGAGTATCTAGACTCTGGTGAATGTTTCATTTGTGAAGCATTGCTTTCCCCAGTCTTTGTTGAGAAAGTACTTCCTCTCCGTTGAATGTCCAGGTTCCGGTGAATTGTTTATTTGTGGTATTTGGTTTTGTCCGTTGAGTACCCAGGCTCCGGTCGTTTTCGTATAATGATGATTTCTTTTGCCCGTTGAGCATCCAGGCTTCGGTCACTCTCGTTGAGCATCCAGGCTCTGGTTTATTTTCGTTGAACGTTCAGGTTCTGATGTATTACGTATAGTATTCAGACTCTGACCAATTCCCAATATGTGATAATTTCTCTTGTGCGTTGAGTATTCAGACTTCGACAGTTGATTTGTGATTCCCATTTCATCGAGTATCCAGGCTCCGATAAGATTCTAGTTTATGGTGAACCTTTTAATTTGTTGAGTATTCAGGCTCTGGTCAACTTTCGTTGAGCATCCAGGCTCCGACTGCTCCGTTAAGCGTGCAGGCTCCGGCTATTTCGTTGAGCATTCAGGCTCCGGTTTTATTTTCGTTGAGCATTCAGGCTCCGGTTTTATTCTCTTTGAGCACTCTGGCTACTTACGTCGAACGTTCAGGCTCCGGTAAATCTCGTTGATTCATATTGTTCGTTGAATATCCAGGTTCCAGCAATTTGAAGTATTTCCCTATTTCGGAATTTTCCCCATGTAGAGTTACTTGGTTAGGTTTCTCTTTTCCCCCAGCGGAATGTTTTTGTAATCAGAGGTGTTACCCCTAGGAGGGTTTGCAGATTTATTTTCCGCGGTTGGAAAATTTCCGGGTTCTTTGGTATTCAACCGTCTTCTACCTTGATTGCATGAAAGCCGTTCGCTTTTCACTCCTTCAGGTCCAAGTCGTTTGAATAGGGGCAGTTGTTGCACCCCAAAATTTTCCCAACCTTTTCTTAGCTGGTTTATGTTTCATTTCATTTCTTTCTAGCATTTGCATTGCATAGCATGTTGCATTGAACAGGGGATCAAGAGCTTGTGTATATCAAGAGGAGTCTCTTCATAGGGTTGAGCCTAAGCAAGGGGTTTTACTCAAGTTGGGATGGTAATCCAGTCATCAGGAAATGGACAATGGTCTTGTGAAAGAAAGGATGAATGTATGTGGGTCAACTCCTAGCTTGGAGGCCAATTTAAGATCATCAGAGGATTGTGGTTCAGGGTTATGGATATAAGATGTTGAGAGACCTCATTGAGTGCCTTGAAGGTCATTGTGGAGCTCATCCAAGTGTTTGTACCAAGTGTGAAGAGTTGCAGGTGAAGTTGATGCATTTAGGGTTTCATCTAGCTAATCCTCAGTCAACTGTGCAATTAAAGGAGATTAAAACTCAATTCAAAGTCTATATGGTCATGGGATGTTGTGTTTGGATATATGAGACATCATTTCAAGTCCAATTCATCAAGGGTTAAGTGTGTGAGAAGTTACTAAATTAGGGTTCTCAGGGGAAAATCCCCTATTTAGTGCCTGACTTCAAGACCACCTATCTCAAGATACAAGTTTCATCTCAACTTTTGAACAACATGGAACTTGTAGAGCATGCTCTTAACTTTAATTTGAGTACTAGAAGTCCTTGATTGGATTTATAGAACTTAAGTTATGGTCCAGACAAGTTACAGGTCATCAGAGGGATGTGATTTTGGTCAACAAAAGTCAACCAAATTCCAAGCCATTTTTGACCTAGAATGATGTTTCTCATTAACTTTTGGCCAACATGAAAGTTGTAAGTCTTAATCTTAGCTTTCCAAATTATACTAGAAGTCTTTCATCTGATTTGTAGAACTCAAGTTATGAGGTTTACAAGTTAGGGGTATTTTTGGAAAGTAAGATTACAGGTCATAAGATTATAGGTCCATTTCACCAACTTGCACACTTCAAATGAAGATTTTTCCAACATCAAACTTGATCCAAATGGTGTTATTTTCTTAGGAAAGCATTGAGAAGTTAAGGAATTGGCTTGGTTTGAGGTCTTGATATTTGAATTTTCATGGAAAAAGGTTAAAAAGGGGAAAATGTGAATTAATTCACTTTTGAACATTTTGGTGCAAATGGATGCATTTTTTGAGTGCAAACATCATTTTAAACACTTTGGCAATTTTACATTTTGGAATTGAGGTGTTTAAACAAGCCATTTTCAAGGTTTCTTCATTATGAAGTTACACAATCAACATGAGCCATTGAGATCAATTGAGGCTCCAATCCTGACCATTCATGCTCCATGAGATACCAGCAAGTGATTCCAACCATTTTGGAGCCAAAATTAGTGCATTTTCGTGTACATGAAACTTGGAAATTTTCAATTCCTTGGATTTTGGTATGGAGTGTTAGAGGCCTTGATTGGGCCTAATTATCATCAAGATCCATCATATATATTGTTTTGGCCATGAACAAACCCTTAGAAGTGAAAATTGGAGCCAATTTCATCAAGTTCAGTTTTCAAAAAGTGAGAGAAATTCAAATTTCAAATTTGGAGATTGAAGTTGTTTCAAGGGAAATTATGAATTGAGAAGGCTTCCTTGAAGTTCAGTGAACGATTCTGGGCAATTACTTGCAAGCTTGAGCTCCATTTGAAGGCTCAGTGGAAGTTCTCCACTAGGTAATTGAAATTCAACATTACACTCTTGTTAAGCATCAATTCACTGCCATTTTTGCATACTTGAGACGTAGGATCAATGTAGATCATTAAAATGTAAAACGAACTGACATTGGTAGTGATTGTTGGATGATGCTCATTTATGTTTGGATCTTGTTTGGCTTGTTTGTGCATGATTTTGCTTGTTTGATGCTTGATCTATGATCTACGTGAGCTCTAGATGAGTTTTGGATCAATTTGAAGTGGTTTTGGTGAACTTCGATTTTGGTTGATCATTCTTGTTGTCTTCGGTTTGGATGTATGTTGCAAGATTTGTGAGTTTTGAGGCCAGAAATGAGATCCTTGTGATCTCTAGTGCAATTTTGACATAAATTTCATGTAAAACGGTGGAGTTTTGAGGAAACCGTGTTGTTGTCATAACCTGCGGTGGCCGGACCTTTCGGTAGGGGTGACCGGAAGTTTAGTCCGGCCGGTGTGAGTCTTGGGGAAGAAGATGAGTACGTGGCACTGTGAGGAACGCTGGATGTGATTACTTTCCATCCTGACGGTGAGGATTAGGAGCTACCGTGGACTGTGTTTGACTGGTGTGTATGTGATTCATTTTAAAACTCATTAATGTGTTGTCATGATGTAAACCGTATGATGAGATTACCATTTAATCAAGCGTCTTAGATTGAATCCCCATGGCATGCGCTGTTTGACCTGTAGCATAATATTTCCAGAATTATTTAGTTTTTTTTATTTTTCTTGCTGGGCCTTGGGACGCGTTGCTTCCTACACCCCCTGGCTGGGCCCAATTGTTTTCTGAGTTATTTTTTGTTGCTATTTACCACAACCATTTTCCTTTTTCTTATTATTTCTTTTGTGTTTTATTTTATTTTTCTGTTTTCAATTTTAATTAATTAAAATAGTTCTAATACTCCAAAAATTCACCAAAAATATTTTTAATCAACTTTGAGATGTCTACTTTTTTTTTGATATTTTTATTTTATTTTTTCCATTTTATTTTCAATTAAAAAATGAATTGAGTATTAGAGTTATTCTAATTGATTTAAATTGTAACATGCTTTGTGTTTGCATTTATTTCTCTCATTCCTTTTTGATCCAATGACTAAAAATTGATCCTCCTCTCAATGATGAGTTGATCAATTTTTGAGGACCATTTTTCCCCTGGCTGTTGACTTTTGGGTTGACTTTTTGGGCCTTTCTTGTTGCACTTGTTTCTTCCATTTCAAAGTGGTACATCCAAATGATTTGATTCTTTTGATGGTGATTTGAAGGACATTTGTCTTGATTTCTTGGCCTCTGGTTGCCAACTTGTGTAGCTTATTTGTGCATTTTATTTGATTTTTTTAGCTCTTTTCCTATTTTTGAAGTGACTTACAAGTTAGGTCATCTCATAGGACAGCTCACATAAGTGCTTCACCTAGATTGGATTGGAAATGACCTTTGTGGATCCAATAAGCTCTCAACTCTTCTTGTTTCACATTTTAGACATGTTGAGCTTGCTGTATGTTCATTTTTAGGTCAAAATTTTGTTCATTGCTTATTGTTTGATGCTTTTCTTTTTGTGCTTCCAACTTGATCTCCTATGTGATACTTGCTTGTTTCCTTTGTGCTTTAGCTTGCATTTATTTTTGTTTTGATTTGATATTGCTTTTGAGCTTTCTTCTCTTCATCTTCTTTCTGTCCAATGACCTTGGAGTGTCATTTAAGGTGGCTTGGTCCCTCCTTTGGAGGTATTTGAAGCATACCTAGAATGATGAATCCTTGAGGACACTTTTGGTGTTTCTTCTTGTTTGACAAGTGATGCTTATGGTTGAGTACCTATTATGGGGTCCTTGCTGCCCTCATTTGGTCTCCCATCCTCACTTGGCTTTGATGTTTGATTTACCTTTCATTGGGTTTGATTTTATTGTTGTGGTTGATGTTGCTTGACTTAGGTCATTTCAACCCACTTTTTGATGCATCTTTGTGTGATTTGCTTGTGTTTGTTTAATGTTCTTCTTGTGCACTTCTTCTTCTCTTTTCTTGCATTTCCATATGCATGCTTGGTTGAGATGAGCTTGTGGTGGCTACTTCCACACACTATTTTCCTCCCACTATCATTCTATGTGTTGCATTTTGTTTGCATTCTCATTTGCATATGCATTTCTTCTTCTTCTTCTTTTGCTTTTCTTTGCCATGTTCTCCATAAGTCCTCTAACCTCTTGAGGTTATGATAGACATTAGGTGCCTAACCATGCATGATAACATTAGGTAGTTCCCTTTTGAATCCCAACTTTAGGTTCACTTTGCATGATAACTTTTAGGATTGATTAGTCTCCCATTAGTGTTCCTTCTTCTCTTCTCATCTTCAAACATTCATAAAACACTTAATAAAGAATGACAAGTGAAGCACGCTAAGAGCCTTAAGCTACTTGAGAAATGGTAATTGAGGGTCCTCCTCTCAAGGACCTAGAATGTTTAGTGTACACCCTTTGGGTAATATACGACGCATTCGCTCATAGGTCATAGTCTCTAGTGCGACATGAGTTGCAAATCAAATTCAAAGCACTTCTTCTATAAAAAACACAAAAACAATTCAAACTTTTTTCACCCTTTGGGGTTCTTAATCAAGGAAAATCATTTTCATAAATAAGAGTGTCGTTAACTCTTAGTTCTACCGCAAACGGTAACGCCTAAGTCTCCAAAGGTCGAGCTGCATACACCAACTGCTAGAACTATCTGTTAACCTTACTCGGGCCAAAAAAACTTTTGAACCAACCTGTGGCCCTTTTATCCTGAACTACGTTTGCTCTGATCTTTCGTACCAGACAAAAGTACATAGGCATGAGACGCGATGTCTCGGCGAGCAACCTTCCCCTTTCTTTAGCCGTAGTTAGGAGAACTACGTGGACTCTGACTTTCCCATTGCACGAGGGAGTACGTAGGCACAGAGCGGTGATGGTCTGCCGAGTCAGTTCCCTTTTCTTTTTCTTTTGTCCCTAAGCCTTTAGCTAGATAGTTTCAACACACCTTTTTAGATAGACAACGATGCGTGGATCCCGTCGAGTACGACGGACGTGAGGGGTGCTAATACCTTCCCCTTGCGTAACCAATTCCGAAATCTAGACATGGTTGCGATGACCTTGTCTTTCCCTTTTTCTTTAGGTTTTTGCAATTGTTTCCTTTCCCTCTCTTTGGGATAAATAACGAAAGTGGCGACTCTTCTGTTTTTTCCGCCGGTGGTTTTTCGCAGTTGCAACATTCACCAAACGGGTTGAAGTTGCATCATACACTGATGTTACCAAGCAAGTGGTTGCCCGCTTCTTGAAACACAATATTATATGCAGATATGGAGTGCCTAATCATATCATCACTGATAGTGGGTCGAATCTTAATAACAAATTGATGGATGAATTGTGCGCCAGTTTCATGATTGAACACCACAACTCAACATCGTACAGACCCAAGATGAATGGAGCCGTTGAGGCAGCCAATAAGAACATCAAGAAGATCATCCAGAAAATGGGGGTCACATATAAGGATTGGCATGAAAATGTTACCTTTGGCGCTGCACGACTATCGTACCTCAGTGCGAACTTCAACAGGGGCAACTCCCTACTCGTTGGTTTATGGTATGGAAGTGGTTCTTCTGATAGAGGTTGAAATTCCATCGTTGAAAGTTTTAATGGAAGCTCGACTGGATGAAAGAGAGTGGGTGAAAACAAGATTTGAGGAGCTCAATCTTATTAAGGAAAAACGCTTGGCAGCTATATGTCATGGCCAGCTCTATCAGAGACGTATGAAGAGAGCTTTCGACAAGAAGGTGCATCCCAAGACATTCCGGGAAGATGACTTGGTGCTCAAGAGGATCATGACTATGTACAATGAATATAGGGGCAAGTGGACGCCAAATTACGAAGGCCCATATGTTGTAATAGAGGCATTCTCTGGTGGTGCTTTGAAACTTGCAACTATGGATGGTGATGAACTACCTTTCCCAGTAAATGTGGTTTCTGTCAAACGATACTTCGCCTAAAAAGTGGAATAATAAAGCCGCTAAGTCGAAAACCTGAAAGGGCCACTTAGAAAAAAATGGATATCCCGCTGGACTAAAAACCTGAAAGGACGGTCCAGGAAAAAGTTAGGGATAAAATAAAAAATAGGCTCGCTGAGTTGAAAACCCGAAAGGGCGGCTCAGGAAAAAAAGGGCGTCCCGGTGGATTGAAAACTCGAAAGGACGATCTAGGAAAAATTTAGGGACAAATTCCAAGGAAAAGTAACTAGTCTGCATGTTCACTTGACCCTGATACATCGTCAAAGAGAGAAATCAATCCATTCGTCTTCCCATGAAGCAAAGTGTTGAGGTCTTCTAAGTCATATGGACTATAGCAGTGTTGAAACTCAATGGAACCTTAATAATTTGTATTTCCATTATGTTTTTCTTGCACCATAATTACCTCATTGAGGAATTGCATCCTTGTATGTACTTACCCATTCAAGGGTCAAATCAATATAAAGAGAGATTTCTCACCAAATTGTGCTCACTCTTTTACTTTATCTGATTGTTTGCAAATTAATTTCATTTTTGATAATTTGTGTTTTGAAACTTCAATTTAAAAATAATGATAATAACATTTGACAAACAATAAAATTTGTTTTGGTATTATCTTTGGGTAAAATAGATGGTCTCTAAAGAAACCTCACCACGTGAAAGCATCAAATCAGTTGTCAGCCACTCAGGCTTTTCATTATAAACAATGTTTTCCTAAGGATTTGCTTAATATGGTTCCCCAGCATCGAGTCCAAAGATCACTTGGGAAAATAAGTTCCTCTAGTCACCCACTGGGTCCCCAAATTTGGGATGTCGAGTAGTCAAACCCTCTCATTATACCCATAAAACCTAAAAGTTCAATCTTTTATTGGCAACTGCATAAAAGTCCACTTGCGTTGGCATTTCAAATTTACCTTCTAAAATCTAGTTTTCATTGGCAACCACTAAAAGTCCATCCTTGTTGGCATCCTCATAAAACCAAAGTCCAATCTCATTTGCCAAATACAGCAACCAAAGTCCAATTTCACTCAGCAACTACTAAATACAGTCCTTGGTGACACCTCCAACAGGAAACATATCCCCAACGTACCTGATTTCTTGCATTATCATAAGCATGGGATACAAGATAATATCATAATCATATCAAGAATTTGCATATCTAAGGAATTTTTACGTGCATTAGATCCCCTAGCAGTTGCATCTCAGTTGCATGACCATGGATCGTGTGGGGAATGGTATTTCTGTCCCTAGAAGAATATCATAACAGGATCTAGGATCTGTTCGCAAGCATCTTGGCCAGTCCTCCTTTCAAATTCAGCAGTATTTCTCTGAAAAGAGTTAATACCCCGCACGGGCTCATGTAATTTTTATTCCCCAGCAAGTCATTCTTCAACCATGTAGTTGATAATGATGATCCCCAGCAGCTAATGATCTTATTGCTCCCCAAGCAGAGGCTATTTTAAAAGGTTTCTATAAGGCTTTTCCCCTGTAGAGTTTGGACAACACTTTTCCTCCGACAGGAATTTTGCTCAACTATTCCCCCAACAAATTTATCGCTCGAGATACTGCTTTGGTATCATCGAAGAACCTTGGTGGATAAGGTACTATTTCGACAACCCAAAAAATCTCAAGTTTTGATCGAGATACTGCTTTGGTATCATCGAAGAACCTTGTCGGATAAGGTACTACTTCGACAACCCGAAGAATCTCAAGTTTTGATCGAGATGCTGCTTAGGTTCATCGAGGAACCTTAGTGGATAAGATATTGCGTCGACCACCCGAAGAATCTCATATGTATTCAGAGATACTGCTTTGGTATTATTGAGGAACCTTAATGGATAAGGTATTGCTTTGAGAACCCAAAGAATCTCAAGTTTTGATCGAGATACTGCTTTGGTATCATCAAAGAACCTTATCGGATAAGGTACTACTTTGACAACCCGAAGAGTCTCAAGTTTTGATCGAGATACTACTATGGTATCATCGAAGAACCTTGTCAGATAACGTACTGCTTTGATAGCCTGAAGAATCTCAAGTTTTGATCGAGATGCTGCTTTGGTACCACCGAAGAACCTTAATGGATAAGGTTCTACTTCGACCACCCGAAGAATCTCAAGTTGTGTTCAGAGATACTGCTTTGGTATCATCGAAGAACCTTAATGGATAAGGTACTACTTCGACCACCCGAAGAATCTCATGTTTTGGCGAGATAATGCTTTGGTGTCATTGGAGAACCTTAATGGATAAGGTACTGCTTCGATCACCCGAAGAATCTTGTAATTTGTCGAGATGCTGCCTTGGTATCATCGAGGAACCTTAATGGATAAGATACTGCTTCGACCACCCGAAGAATCTCATATGAATTCAGAGATACTGCTTTGGTATCATTGAGGAAACTTAGTGGATAAGGTATTGCTTCAACAACCCGAAAAATCTCATGTTTTGGCGAGATACTGCTTTGGTAGCATCGGAGAACCTAAACGGATAAGGTACTGCTTCGACCATCCAAAGAACCTCCAGTCATATTGTTCATGTGTATCTTGCTACCCTATTAAGGTATCTCATTGTGTTGTAATCTTGTCAGACAAATTTTTGGGTCTTGTATCTAATTGACTTTTACCTTGAAGATAAATGCCTTGCAGCAATTCACTTTCTCGGGTTCAAGACAATTAGAGTGGGGCATTTGTCATACCCCAAATTTGTCATACCCTCTGATTTTCTTATATCAAACATTTGTGTTACTCCATAATATTTCTCAAAATGATCATCTGGCCTTTGGCCATGATTCTTTAAGGTTCAAGTCATGGAGGTTTTGGTCCCTTGCAAAGTATATAGAAAAGGTGTGTCTTCATAGTTAATTAGTCAAGGCAAGAACAATTGGTTTCAAGATCCAAGAATGTAGTGTTTTCAAGACTAATGAAGCAGTTCATGCCATATGATCATCCGTGTCAGAATTGGGAAAACCTTGAATGGGAATTATTTTTAAACCATATTTAGATCATTTCCAGGTCATGTTGAAATTATGTTATCAAGTCATGTTTTAAGTTGATTCAACATCAAGATACACTTTCATAATGGGTTCAAATGTCATAGAATCATGGATAAGTGGTGGGAGCTCATTTGCAAGAGTGGTTAGAAGGATTATTTCAAGTTTTATTAGGATCTTGCTCCAAATTGGTGTCTAACCATAACTAAAGTTGGTTCAAGCTTGGTCTTGCTATAATTTTGATCATGAAAGTCAAATAAGTATAATTTGGGGCCATTATTTACAAGATATGGCTAAGTATCAAGCCATGACTAAACTATGTCCAAACATGGACCATGCTTAGTGTCTTGGTGTCTCGTGAGCTGAGTTTTGGAAAAGAAAAAGATGATAATCCATGGAAGCCCCCAAGTTGGTGTCATGATATGTGAACCAAATTCTTGTCATCCCATACGAAGTTTAGCAAACGTATTGAAGTGCAAAAAGAAGTATAAAGGGTGTTATATGGTCAAGATCGGAACAAGGAGTGATGGAAGTGTTTTATCATGGAATAAGAATATTAAAGGAGTACACAATTTTATTTGGGATCCTCATGTGACATAAGGTCATGAAATAAGGTTTGCATTGCTCTATCAAGTCTCACAATTGGTACCAAATTTAAATTAGAAAAAGGTCAGCCATTTTTTTAAGACATAGCGAACATCATTCCATCATGCCAAATTGTGCCTAAATACAAGTTAGGTGTAATATTTTGGTTTCCCTTGAGTCAAGTCTTTCTAGTTGAAATTGAAGATAAGCTTGAGGCAAAATGGATGTGGTGCAAATTACAAACTTGATTCATAAAAATTACAAAGTTCAACTTACAAGATTCAATTTTCAAGTTTGAAAGTCATTACAATACCAAGATTACAAAAGTCTTAAAACTACTATAAAAGAAATACGAAATGTCCATAAATTCAAAATCTACAACATTATAATCTCTATTATAGAACATATGGAGTTCATTCACATAACGCAAACACCAAAGGATAGTGAGGCGGTTTTTTTGAATGGTAATACATAAACGTCAAGGTATTGGTACTGGCTGTCTCTAGACTTAAAAAAAGAAGAGTATAGTTTGAAGCCATAATTCATCTTAAGACCTGAAAATATGGATCAACATAAACATCCTACGGGTCATATAAGCAAAATGCAGATGAAGATTCGGTTCAGGAACACGGGAATTCACCAGATTCTTAGTCTCAAAGGAAAATAGACAGGCCAGAGCTAGTGGATTTTTGACACTTCCCCTTTGTGTGAGCTTGACATGGATGTCATGAACATCTGCATCATAATTATTTTCAAAATTTCATGAAGTTTAGTGAGGGAGGTTAGTTGATTAATGATGCCTAAGAGAAAGACACAGACGATACCCGTATTTGATGTTGCAGCTCCCAGCAGTTTCATACCTTAACTTGGTGGAAGTCTCTAATGAAGGTCGCCAAATAATCCTGTCAATTCTCAAGCTTCTTAGAAGTTGAACATCAACAATACACTTTAAATACCTAACAGGACTTAATAGTGATTCAAACATGATACAAGACTACAATATTCCTTGAGTACAACAATGTGATAAAAGAACAACAATATCCAGTTGCAACATAACATCTTGCTACCTCTAGAAGAATACCATATATCATTTCAATGCAAGATTAAAGAATTTGCGAAGATATCTTCAAAAATTAAAAATGTACATGGTCATGACAGGTTTACAGATGTGAAGTGTAAGTAATAATAGATTAATGCATATCATAAACTATGGCAAGAAAGGAAGCACCACCAAGATTAGAGTCCTAATGTCATTAAGTTGTGGAAGCCTATCATGCATAGTGTTGCGGTGAGAATAGGATATCAAATTATTAATTAATTTGAATCACAAATCTTTAATTCACAATCGGTCTTTTATTTATCCGAAGGAAAGGTCAAAGAAAGGAAAAACCTAATTTTGCATCGTAAACACAATACGGGGAGAGATCTAGGTTCCGGGGTTGGTTAAGCTTAGGGAAGGTATTAGCACCCTAAACTTCTGTAGTACTCTACAGGAACCTCTTGTTTTAATGCTGCTATTTTGCTAAATTATTTGCTTAAGGGTATATTGCTAAGGGTTAGAAGGTGAAAGAAAGACCTAAGGGTTAGTCCTAAGTTTACTCGCCAAGACTCGCATCTTGTGCCTACGTATCCGAAGTAGGGGATGGAATCAGAGTAATCATAGTTCCCCTCAAAAGGGAGGAAGATAAACTTCTTGACTGTGGCCAAGGTTTCAATGGGGAATAAGCGTTCTTAAGGAAGCGCTTATGTGGAGTGCGGCGAATCCTATTTCTACGTTGTAAAGAGTTGAATTACAAAGGGTAAAACTAGGTATTCCACGACGAGAAACCTAAAATGGAGTACGACGACGCCTTAACCTAATGCTAGGGTAAAGGGTAATTCGGTCCACGGCGGAGCGCCTATGTAATTAGGGTTTGGAAAGTGAAATGTTCAAAGGTGAGGACTATTGACACGACGGTCAAACGGCTAGACCTATTCCTTCTGAGGGATTTAATGGTAAATAAGCAACGATATTGAAACATGGAATAATGTACAAGTGATAGGGATGAAATGTGAATAGCAATAATAATGTTAAATAATGTACAAAAATAAAAACCTTAGTAAGTAACTTCATGGATCAACAAGAAAGATGTTAAGAACGAAGGGTGAAAATTAGGATCGATAAAAATTAGAAATTACCGAGATAGGGTTTGAATTTTAATTTTAAAAAAAAGGGAATTAATGTTGATTTTAAGAAAAGTGTTGAATTTATTAAAAAAAAAGTTGGATTTAATTTTTTTTAATTTTAAAAAGGTGTTTAGTTTTTAATTTAAAAAGAAAAAGAGTGTTAGAATAGGTTTAGGGTTTAAAAAAAAGGTTAATTTTAATTATAATAAAAAGTGTTAATTTTAATAAAAAAAAGGTGTTAGATTTATTTTTAAAAAGGTTGATTTTAATTTTTATGAAAAAAAAAGTTCATTTTAAATTTAATAGAAAAAGTGGTAGAATCTAAAAAAGTTAATTTAAAAAATGTTGAAGTTTAACTAAAATTGAGTTAGGAAAAAAAAGAAGAAAATATGTTTTAACTTTAAAAAGTTAATTAGGATTCTAAATTAAAAAACTAATTATTTATTAAAAAACATGGTTAATTATTTAAAAAAAAAACTGGTATTCATTATAAGAAAAATTAGTTTTGATTTTAGAAGAAAAACTTTATTATTTTATTAAAAAATTGTTTTAAACTAAAAATAAAAAACCAGAATAAAATAAACAGAAAATGAAATAATAAAAAAAAAGTGGGTCGGTTTGGGTCATTACCCCCAGACCCGACCCGACGGACATCATATAAAAGGCTGGAAAATTTTTTTAGGGTTCAGAACCCTATTCTCTTCCGCGGCGGCAATATCATCATCTGGGTCCAGCATTTCCTTCTCCCCCAAACCTCTCTCTCCCTCACTCGGATTCACTCCCTTTTTCTCTTCCATGGCCCTCTTCTCCTTTCTACTCTAACCTTCCTCTTCTACCTCTCCTCGTATCACCTGAAAAAACAAAAGGAAGGCAGAGAAAACACGTTATCAATGTCTTACGATTTTGAGTGACGGATTTGTGATGTTACTGTCGTTTTGATAATGGTTGTCGGTGTTTTTGTGACTCTTTAAATGTTGTCCAACCGATGACGGTTTTGTAACAGAGGTTGCGGGTTGGGATGTTCTTGATGCGTGCGATGATGGTGTATAATGATGATGTTACGTTTGTGGCCGGTGATGAAACTTCTTCTGAGGCCGGTGGGTTCTTTTGACGGTGACAACTGGATTTTTTCTTGCCTATGGTGGATGTAGTCGTGGTTTGTTTTGCTATTCGCAGCCACCGTTGGGTGATTGAGGATGATGGCCTCTTAGGGTTTTTTTTGCCGTTTTTTTCAGTTGGCTCTCCCCTGATCTTCTTTATGCTGTTCTTTAAATCATCTTTTTACACGGCCGTGGGCTTGGACTTACGTTACTTTTGATGAAATATGGGATTTGATTTTGTTTGATAAACAAATGGATTTGATTGTGATTTTTGGCCTTGATTTCATGGAAAAATGAATTTTTGGTTAATTTCCTATTTCTCTTTTGGATCCATGGTTCTCGATGATTGAAAACCGGATTTGGTTTGTTGGACTTATGGGTCTCCTGCTGATTTTCGCAGATTTGATTGTTGGTATTTTCTGATATTTGGATCCATGTGATTTACTTGATGGGATATGGATATTGATTTGGATTAGGCTTAAGGACCCGTTTGGCTGAAAAATCATTTGTTTACAAACTCGTTTTCTCGGAAACTTTTCTCTCTCTCTGGATGCCTTGAACAATTATTGCTGGATTTACCGAGGTCAGGAAATGGAGTCGGGAGCTGGCGGTGACCTTGTCGTTGTTGCCCTCCCGACATGCCTAGTCATGAACCTTTTTGAGGGCGTCGAAACAACCAAAAACCCATTCTTTTGATAAAATTGAATTAATCCACTGACAATGAAGAAACCCATTCTTTTCTCTGATATTGTCAGGTTTTTGTAGGTTTTGGAAGCTTCAGAAATGAAGAAACATCGGAAGTTGAAGAAACTCAAAATTAGAACTTTAGGACTTTAGATGATAGGACTTTAATTGTAATCATCAAAATTGTACATTCTTGAATAATGCTGTAATCAGAAATTGTACGGAAATTGAAAAATTAAATAAATCCATTCTTGTAGCACAATGAGCTTTATTTCTCCACCGTTAAATTCCGAATCGTATCTTGAATAATTTTGGCTTTTGTAATCTGAACCTGAATCAACTTATACTTGCGACTAAACCAACCATAATTCCACTGCGCCTCTAAAAATTTAAGCTTGTAACTGAATAGATAAATAAAAATGAAATGCGGCTCGAACTTGTTTAGATAACCTCCTTGAAATAATTTTTACGCCAATTCAAATTCAAATTCATTCATATTTCAACACCCTCAAATCAAAACTGTTTAGCATTCCAAAATCTAATATGACAACTACATCCCAGTTCTCAAATAAAAACGGATTGTATCAAGAAGTATCCGACGTCAAATACTGTCATAGAAATCTGTTGCTGTGAGAATATGATATAAAATTATTAATTAATTTGAATCGCAAATCTAGTTCACAACCGATCTTTGATTTATCCGAAGGAAAAGGTCAAAAGAAGGAAAACCTAATTTTTGCATCGTAAACAATGCAGGGAGAGATCTAGGTAAGGGGTTGGTTAAGCTTAGGGAAGGTATTAGCACCCTAAACTTCTGTAGTACTCTACAGGAACCTTTTGTTTAAGTTTACTATTTTTCTTTAATTATTTGCTTGAGGGTATATACTAAGGGCTAGAAAGTTAAAAATAAAGACCTGAGGGTTAGTCCTAAGTTTACTCGGCAAGATTTGCATCTTGTGCCTACGTATCCTAGGGAGGGGATGGAATCAGAGTAATCGTAGTTCCCCTTGAAAGGGAGGTTAGTAACTTCTTGACTGTGGTCAAGGTTTCAATGGGGAATAAGCGTTCTTAAGGAAGCGCTTACGTTGAGTGCGGCGACTCCTACTTCTACGTTGTAAGTTGAATTGAATTGAAAAAGGGTGAAATTAGGTATTCCACGACGGGAAACCTAAAACAGAGTGCGATGACTCCTTGACCTAATGCTAGGGTAAAGGGAATTTTAGTCCACGGCGGGACGCCTAAGCGATTAGGATTTGAAAATGTCAAGGGTGAGGACTATTGACTCGACGGTCAAACTGCTAGACCTAATCCTTCAGAAGGGTTTAATGGTAAACAATGTAAAATGATAAAACAACAGTATGAAATTGGGAGAAAGTGCAAAAACAGTAAAGGAAATGCATCGCGACGATATACTCGCATAAATTACAAACCAAAAAAACGGAAAGAATATGAAATAAAGGCGACGATGTCCTCGCGTAAATTACAACCATAAGATGAAACGAAAAAAAATAAAGTACTACAAACTATACAACCGAGAAAATAATGAATGGAACGCCACAAGAATATAGACGAAGCGAAAAAATAAAGTATTACAAACTTAAAAAAATGTATCTACTTTAAAGATTTTCTAAAAAAATAGTTTTAATTCTAACATGAAAAGTGATTATAATTTTTAAAAAAAAAGGGTTGGATTTCTAAGTTAGTAAAATGTTTGCAATTTACAAATATTAAATTCTTTTATTTTTTCAAAAATGTTTCAATTGATTAAAAGTGGGTTAAATTTTTAAAAGTGGTTTTGATTAGAAAAAAAAGTTTTCATTTAGAAATATGTTTTTTAATAATAAAAAAAATGGTTAAATTTTAATTTTTTTGAAAAAAAGTGAATTTTTAATAAAAAAGTGATTTAACTTTAACTTTATTTTAAACATCTGAATTAAAATTTTTTTTTAATTACGATTTTCATAATGATGTAATTAAGTTAAAATATGTTTAGTGATAATTTTTGTCAAAGCTAATGTTAATCATCTAACTTGTAATAAAATAATATAAAATAAATAACACCCTAATACTATATAATAGACTAAAATAAAAAGTAAAATGAATAAAAAAACTAATGAATTAAATTGGGAGGAAAGGCTTTGAACGAATGGCATTTGTTCTTCCTCGGAGTACCGCGGCACCGTCGTCATCTCCTGGAGCTTTTCTTCTACTTTCCTGTTTTGGTTACATGTTACCATGAAATGCTTCTCGTCTCCTTCTTATTGCATTTACCTGAAAAAAACAAAAGGAAAACCTGTAACTTACAATTTTTTGGATTTGCAGTTCTTTGTGAGTGGAGATGGTGACAGTAGAGCCAATGATGGTGAAAATCTGAGGCTCGCGATGGGTTGCCCACGAATGGCGATTAGCGACGCTTCTCGTCCGTTGATGGACGATGATGGTGTTTCCGCCGTCGGTTGATTTGGTAGATTTTTCCCGTCTGATGATGAACGCCCCTTTCATGAAATGATAATGCTTTATATATTTTCTAGATGGGCCTGAATTCATTAGCATTATGATTTTTCTTCATGATTTTGTGGCTATTTTTGTGGCTGACATATTGTAGGAATTGCATTTTAGCCGGGAAAATTGTCTTGATGGACAACGAGTTGTTGTTGGAAGTTGCGTTTTTGACGGTTGAGTTGAATTTTTCCAGGAATTTTGGTTGCTTTGATTGTGGCGACATTCACGGTTTTGGACTTGTTGTGATTTTCGTTGCATTTCACTTGCAGCTTTTTTAGGATTATGTTGCTTGTTGTTTGATCTGCTTGATTTCAAAAAAACATTGGGAAAATGTTTATGCCTTGTTTGGCCAGAACCCATTTTCGCAAGAAAAAGTGCTTTTCTCAAAAATCACTTTTTCCTGAAAATCACTTCTCTCTCTCTCTCTCTCTCTCTCTCTCTCTCTCTCTCTCTCTCTCTCTCTCTCTCTCTCTCTCTCTCTCTCTCTCTCTCTCTCTCTCTCTCTCTCTCTCTCTCTCTCTCTCTCTCTCTCTCTCTCTCTCTCTCTCTCTCTCTCTCTCTCTCTCTCTTTCTCTCTCTCTCTATCTATCTATCTATCTCTCTATCTCTCTCGGAATAAACAGAACAGATGTTGCCGGATTTGCCGAGGTCGGAAAATAAGTCGGGAGCTGGCTTCGACTTCTTCGTTTCCCTCCCGACGTACCCGATGATGAAATTAAACTAAGGGTATCGGATTACAGCCAAAAACCATTTTTGTAACCAATAACAATTTCTGCTCTGTTGTTTTATCTTGCAGGTTCAGAAAAGTCGGAAATTCGAAGAAATCGGCCTTGAAGACAGATTTAGAAAAGATAGGACCTTGTAGGAATTTAGGAATTTATTTTTGTAATTACTATTTTTTGCAACATTGTAATATTGTAAAAAATAGTATTTAATAAATAATCTCAATTTTTGAATTCCTTCTTGTACTTTGTAAGAAATATGAAGTAAATTTCAATTTCCAACAAACCGAACTCAATTCTCAATTCGATATCTCCGATTAAATTTTCCAATAGTTCATCCGCTTAAGCTTAACCGAATAAATTCACTTAATTAAACTAGTCCAACTAAATTACTCCCAAAATAATTAAATTCCTTTAATTAAATTTAAACGATTAAGTTCTCTGATTGAACTCGATTGAATAAGCTTATCCGATCAAATTTGTTCGATTATATCCATACCAATAAATTCATCTGATTCCATCATCCGGTTAAACTTATCCCAATAAATCAAATCTGACTAACTCCATCTGGTTAGAACTCGTCTGATAATAAAGTCACTGAATATAGCCTTGAACATATAAGTAGCGAAATTTCCGTTAAACGGCAGAACAAACTATCTTTTGTATTAAAAATTCAAAACGCATCTTGACTGCTTTAACTCGGCAACCTGAATCAGTTCAACTAACAGTTATGACCCAAAACAAACAGATATCCATTATTAATTCAATGGGCATCGAAATTCCACTGTTCCTTTAAAATCAACTGTTGATTAGCAGAAAGCAGGAAAATGTGCGTCTGTCATAATAAATTACTCAGAGCACATTCTCGCACCGATTTAACCCGACTTCACTTATATTGCCACACATTCCGCTCCAGATGGCTTATTACCCAAACAACATTCCTGAAATCCAATCGACGACTGAATCTCGGCTCTTGAATAAAATATGCTGTGTCACGATAGATCTGACGTCAAAACTACCGTAACATTCAACGTATCCTCAAATAAATCACAAGCCTCAGAGATGGAAACTCAAATCACTTAAGGAACCCCGGATGACGACTTGGCTTCGTGAATTGTCAGCAGGTTGCAAATTAATGACCATTTTGCCCTTAGCCGGTTAAACTGCACACAGTGTGATTTTTCCTGCAAAACCAACGGACTGAGCAAACTGGTTAGCGGTTAGTTACCATGCAATGCAAAATGAGATGAAATGCGAAATGAACCAACTAATCTAAGGGAAAAATTTGGGGTATTATGGTTGCCCCTATTTAAATAGCTTCACCGGATAATTTGAGCGACGAAGGCTCGAGAAATCATGGTGGAGGGATTTAAATAAAGATTACCAAAATTTTTTCCCTTAGATGCAGTGAGATGCAATGCTATGGACAAAGCGAAGCGAACTATAATGCTAACAATGTTATGAATCTAATATGATGCGCATGATGGAATGATAAATGCAAGGATGCAGACGACACGACGACACAGGGGCCAAACACGACGAATGAACCATATTGGGGAATACGACACACTGAGGCAACAACACGACACATGGGAATTCTAAAGTAATGGCCAACTGGCGCGAGCACGACCAATTGTCACTTTTAGAAGGGAATGGTAAGAACTGGATCTTCAATGGAGATGGCACCTGTGGGACGACCTCCACTGGGGAATATCTAAGAGTACTTGTTCAACAGGTTCAATCGTGATCGGCTGATACTCTAGGATAAAAGGTAAAACTGGATCCGCACGGCTGTAGGACCAAGTAAATAGAATGCTGGAACATTGATCAAAGAATAACATCCGAGCTTTTGGAAACTTTCCTCGTGAGGGGATCTAACGAAACTTTCAGGAATTCATAGAAAATATACAAGGTAAAACCGGCTGTATGCCAAAATAAATGGACTTTAACGGGAAATGCCCTGATAAGCTTAAGAGAGAACTGTCACTTATCATTGGAAGGAACTTATATGCCAAAATTAATAAGCTCTTAAATAAAGAGATTGTTGCTTATCTGGGTATGATATATGAATAGATTGATAAGCTCCACTAGAGGGACTGTCGCTCATCTGATAAAATAAGCTTCCATGATCAAAACATGATTCAGATTCTTCTTTTACTAAAGGATAAAATAAACTTCTTCATACTTCAAGGTCTGTGCTCCCCTGAGTATGATTCAGTTCCTTCTTTTACTAAAGGATAAAATGAACTTCTTCATATTTCAAGATCTGTGCTCTCCTGAATATGATTCAATTCCTTCTTTCCCGCACTTCAAGATGAAAATGAAATGGAAACCAGGTTCTTGATGGAGATGGCCACTTGCTGCTCCTCATGATGAAGATATGATAAGCTTCCCAGGCGAGAAATACCGCTTATTTGCAAGAGTAGCAAGGATAAGCTTCTCAGATGAGCATTGCTTGTAGAGGTTGTAAAATGTAAAGTAAATTGTAACGAAGGTTGTAATGAAGGTTTTAATGAAGTGATAAGCTTCTTGTACGAGAACTGTCGCTGATTGATAGTAAAGTGTAACTGTTGCACCCCAAAATTTGCCCAACCTTTTGTCATACCCCAAATTTGTCCTACCTTTCTTTCTTTTTTTTCTATACCAAGCATTTGTATTGTTCCTTGACCTTTCTCAAAATAATCCTCCGACCTTTGACCATGATCCTCAAGGTTGAATTCATGGAAGTTCTTTTGTATGCCCATTATGGTCTTGATCCCTTGTCAGCTATGTTGATTTCTCGTGGAGACAAAGAAAAGATATGTCCTCATTTTCACGGCAAAATAAGATGGGAGTATTTGGTTTCAAGTGCCTGTTAAGTCATATTTCGAGATAATATGAAGGCCGCGTAGTTAAAGAGGTTAAAGCTAGTTCAATTACAATGGAAGGCCGTGACTAAAGCCTTTAGGGTGACATGAGTGACTTATTAAAATTGGTCTCATGAATCAATGATTTTTTAAGCCATGTTGCAAGATGATTTCAAGTTTTGTTAAATTCACATCATAGGGAGACTTTTCAAACTGTGGGATCTAAGGGGTTCGGAACACATGTATTTCAAATCCAAGACTTACGCATGATACTTTATGAAAAAATGATTTCTATTCAAAGCCATGAGATTCAATCTAAAAAAACAAGGTCATAACAGAATTTTATTTGCGCAGGCCATGAGGTAATTGATTTCATTAAGTCATTTGAGATTAAAGCAGGTAAATCCATTTGGTGATCAAGTTATGGAAGACATTCACAATTGGAAAGTCAATACAAGTCATGTGCAAATAGCACATAATTGTATTCAGCGGCTATTGTAAGATTCATTTCGACTTGCAACTACTGCTAACTCGGACAACATTAGTAAAAGCAAAACGATTACCGCCATTATCCCAAATTCACTCTAATCAGGAATACCTAGCACATGAGATACAAAATTCAGAGGGATATAATATAATTTTTTTTCCTGCTAAGGCTATGAGTTTCTCCGAAGATTGACTTTGAGCTTATCAGGTATGCTCCTACTAGTGTATGTTGGAAGCCTTGCTGAATGTGAAAATCTCGCATCAGAAGAAGGAAAATTGTGCATATGCAATTAGGACTGCTGAGTGAGGGGCGCGGATTCTGCTGTACGGCGGGATACGTTTAGCTTGCAATTCACTTCTCCTCATAACCTTGCCCATTAGAAGCAGCATTTCACCTTGGACTCTACCAATCCTCCACCTGCACCATACAAGACAACTTTTGCAATGAATAAATCAAAGGGAAATTGAAGTACAGAAAAGGACAATACAACAACAATGTTTTCAAGGGATAACACAATGTAATGTGAGAGGTTTCAAATTGAATATGCACCATGAGGTTCATTACAAGCTAAAAAAAACAGAAAAAGTGAACATGATCGAAACCGTTCGCAACAGCAGCTCCAGCGTATTCTGCCGAACAAGGAAGACTGCACATCATAGCTCAGTACAACATCCCCAAAAGGCAATTCTAGCAGCCACTTCAAATATCCCAACCATCCTGCATAAGTGCATAACCAAGCTTAATGAGAAATCTGCAAAGTGTTTTACAATGTACCATGATTCATATGATGTTACAACAAGTTACCTCCAGCCAACGCCTCCCAACATTACCAAGAAGTTGTGCACATATTGTAAGCTTGTAGACTTTAGTATTGCACAAGTAAATCCACATGATATGAACCTCTCTTCAACCTGTATCATATGAACAAAATTGCAAAAATTAGTTCATGATTCTTCAAGCATCAAATGACGATTTACCGTGTCTGAAGCCTCTCTACAACAATGCAAAAAACGCATATCACAGCGAGCCGCAACCTATATGATGTATGTCCTCCATACTGTCAAACGCAAAATCCACAACTTAACCCCACGCAACCTCATAGCCACACCAAGTAACCTTGAAAAACAGCAGCAGTACAAAACCATTTCTCGGTGACAGCCACAATTCATGGATAGAACCTGCAAATGCACAGAGTGGGTTATATGCAAGGGTAAACCATGGATACCAGTTAATTCCATAACTTGGGCATTAGTGAATTTCAACAAAAAAGAAGCAGTAGTTCACCGGCGCCGAGTCTTCACGCCGAAACTGATGGACAAAGCTTGGAATTCTCATGTATTACCTCGAGTTATTATGCCAATACAGAATGAATATCACCTTACGATCGAATGCGGTAAACCCGATTCAAGCCATAAACCTGCAATAGACCAAACTCAGTGTAATAACAGAGGCCATATAGTGAGGTTTTGGGATTTGTATTGGTATCTCAAATGAAAAATCATGGAACATCATATTAGGAAAATTGTAGTTACCAGATGCCGTGGCACAATGGTTTGCAGATGTGCATATGTTATTGAGGCATGCTCCAGCTGCTCTAAACGACTTGCATACATGTTGCAGATGCAAAATATTAAGATTAAAGCTCAAAAATAAATGTAATTACAAAGGATGTGGAAATCACATTAAGTCACTAGGTGTTGAAATTCATACCTCCAAGAGATTTCCCAAATGAAGCATCGACTTTGTTTCATTCTCAAGCAAGATCATTGCCACCGAAGCTATCTTATTTCATAAGCTACATATGCTTGAGAATAGGAAGGATCGAGTGCCTCCATAAGCTAGCATCGTTCTCAAGTCAAACACAGGTTGAATGCTCACTTAAAGGCACTTGCTTTGACAGCACAATCTCCCTCCCGGACCGGCACAGAGGTATACAAGCTTTATGACCTACAACCGGAAGCATATGCAACAAAAAAACTCTTCTTCCTCTCATGTTTCCTCAATAGCAAGCACATGAAAATCAAGGATTGATGTTGATGATCCCATCTGTGGCTGTTACCGAAGTTTTTTATCCTCCACACCATCTCTGCACATAAGAAGTCAATGTCAGTGAAGTTTGTTTGAAATCCTAAAAAGAGTATATTTCAAGGTTGAAGACTATAATGATGCTTGATTCTACAACATTTCCAAGAGGGCAAATCAGAAAGAGCTGAGTCACTTGGATATTGCTGCAATTTAATAAGCTGCTATCTTCACCAAGTGAATAACCTGCAAACAAAACAAGACTATGAATTAGAAGATAGGCACTGTACAATTGATAAAAAAGGAGCCACTTTTTCTATTTTCAAATGTAGAATACAGGGGCCCATTAAGTACTCGCCTGCATAGCACAATTAAAGGGCGAAGAACAACCATCTACAATTCACAAATCGAGAAAGAGAATGAGAATTGAGCGACATAAACAATATGGACATTTCACCTGCAGAATTTCCGGCGAAGCTCTACGCCCGCACCCCAAGAGCGTATGAATCATGATGTAGCTGCTCCTCGCGCGTGAAAGCGAGACCTGCACATCTCATATTACCGTCACCGTAATTCCATAAACCCATCACAGAGCGAGAATCATGGTCCTAGGCGTGCATCGGAAGTCTTGACGTACAAATTGCAATACAAATGTTGATTCCGCATACCAATTCATTCAGCAATAACGAAAACCATTTTTTACAGCAGCTCCTGCACTGGCCAATACATATGTTTCCTCAACAACAGGACTTAAGCCACCGATCATTTCGTAGCCCCCATATCACCTACAACAATATAGAATAAACATGAGCAGAAAACGGAACAAAGACTGCTCTAGATTGTACAGACCACGCCAAGGAACATCACACCTGCAGCATGAATAAAATAAGTTATTATTTGTACTCAAAGAGGAGGATTCAAAACGTAAGGCATCAAAGTACCCACACCTTCAACAAAATGTTACCGCAGTGACCGTTCATGGCACCTTGTGCATAACAAATTGACCTGCACCTAACATATCCACACTGTTAAAAGAAAACACATACTTGCTGCCAATTAGAAAAGGATGAATACCAGTAAAGTTAGCAAAAAGTTTGCAAAGCTTTTACTCCTAATTTTCGACTTGCTTCTTGTCCTTGCCTTGCCACCTTTAAAAATCATACCCTGCATCATTTTTCAAATGTAGTTACAAATCAATTACCACAGTAAAAGCACAGAAAAAGGTAGTTACCGCAGTGAAAATCAATTGAGGTATTTACCCCACTACAGACAAAAGAGGAGGCAAAACCTCACCTTAATCCTCCAAATACCCTCCCCATATAAAACCATGAGGGAATGCTGCATTAGAAAAGAGGACCCTAACCCTCCAACACCAGCCGCCCATCTTCAAAGAACCCTAATCCATTCTACAGTAGTAGTTCATCTTCTTCCCAACTATCTTCACCATCATTCATCAAATATCCTTCATTGATAAACCAAACATAATCTTCAACTCCATGAAAAATCTCTTCTCCTTCCAGTTTTTGCAATAACTATTCAACCTCTATCGATCCAACTCAACCTCCTCAAATCATCTTCAAGATCAACAGACCAACAAATCTCGACCCCAAAAAAACCTCTTATCTTTCAAAAAACCATCGAACCTTCTTCTTCCATTTCTAACAGCAATAAAAAAAATCGTAAACAGACCTATTTCACCTGCAAAAATCTAACACAAATCTCAATCCACTTCAGAAACCAAAACTGACCCATCTTCCGTAAATCGTCCGACCCATACAATTTCCCTTCTTCAAACTCACAAACACACCTCCAAATCCCCTTTTCTTTTCCTTCACCAACAGAACACCTGATTCTTAAACAACCCAAACTTCAAATCCTACAACCTCGACATCATTCAACAAATCTTCGAACCCCCTAACCCCAAAACAGAAAATAAAACCACAACAGTCCAATCTTCATAACTTCAACAACCCTCACCCATTTCTTCAACCTTCCAAACTCAAAAAAACCTTCAAATCAATCAAATACACCGAATCAGAATGAATAGAAAGAGATGAAATGATTAGAGAAACAAACAGAAAGATCGTTGTAAGCCAAAACGACGACGAGAAAGGCTGTTGGTGAAGGTAGAACCGCGATTTCGCATAGACTTTGACGTTGCCGTCCGTCGCGAGGGATGTCATTTTGGGTTTATTGCCTTGTGTAGTTTTGATCTGAGTTCGAGATGGTTATTTTCTTTTTTTCTTTTTAAAAAAAATGTTATTTTGCTTTTATCACAGTTTGTTTACAACGTGTTGAGGATGCTACCTGAGTCATTTGGGAGAATTGTTTTTTTTTCGTTTTATTTTATGTTATTTGTTTTTTTGTTTTATTTTATTTTACTTTATTGTGTTTTACGAATTAGCTTCTTGGAGCAGACTACATGAGGTGAGGATGGGTTAAGGCCCACATCCTCATTATATCCTCCTCTGTTCACATACTCTTTAAAAGGCCATACACACCCCTCCGTTTTTATCTTTGTCTTTCTTGTTTCTTTTTATGTACATACTTTTTTATAATACGTAATATTTAAATTGGCTTATAAAAAGATTGTTAATATTTTTATAGATTTTTGAACTTTTTTCTTCAAGGTTAAATTTTAGCTTTTTTTTACTTGTCATTGGGATTTATTTTCATATTTTTCGTTTTGGGTCGATGAAGAAGTTTCCACCGTTTAGCCGTCAAAATATTGACGTGAAACAAAGGATCCGAGACCACCTTCTTTTTCCGATTTTATTTCGATTTTTGGATCGATGAAGTCTTTTATTCGTAAGCGTCGCGTATCGAAGTTGATAACCTTCTCGATTTCAAATCTATGGTGAATAACCATTGGGGTCATTTTCCGTACTTTGGGATCGTGATAGGCTACCTTCGATTAATCGGCATTATGTTTGCGATTAAGACGAGATCCCATTCTTTCGTGTCCCGATTCGATTCACTAAACTAACCAATAACTTTAATTTTTGTTAAATATTATTGTGAATATTATTGTGAATATTATTGTTATATTATCATATTATTATTCATATTATCATATCTCATTATTCATATTCATTCACCCATATTCGAAAATACCTAATAACTTATCGAAACTCCTAAAAGCCAAATTGGTGGACTGTTGGATCTTTGGTCATTTGCAGGTATCCTAACTTCGAGTCGTGCTCGACTTTTCTCAAGGCGTAGTTTAGGACACAAATGCACACACACAGCTTTCTCTTGGGCTACCTTACAATGAGACCCCTTTATTTCGTGCAATCCCGTGTAACTTACATGTATCCCTTCCCCATTCCGATGTATGTTTCGCATTTCTTTGATTATTAGTTTATCTCCTAGGAGAACCCATAGGGACTAGAGCGGATCAAACTATTTTCAAACTAATTCTCGATTCATCGTCGAGTCATTTTCAAACCCTTGTAAGTCGAGTTCTCATACGCATTCGCCATCAACCTATTACAACTCGACCCTTGATGCGTAAGTCAAGTCGGTCTCTTTTTTTCAAACTATTTCATTTCCAACACGCTTTGCACGCGATAATAAGTCAAACCCTTGATCCAACGTCAAGTGGATTTTCGTAACAAACTATCAATCAATTAACAACTATTCAATTCTTTTCAAGGTGTAAAGAGTAGGTTCAAGTCTTTGATCTTGTTTTCCGTTGTTTATATGCGAGTTATCTTATTTGTGTGTGAGCAATTGACGCCTTTAAATAATATTAACAAACTCGATAATACTCGACCATCTCCAATGACCATCCTTTCACTCACCTTTCAAACAACTTCTTTTTCGATGAAAAAGAGAATGTCCCAAGTCTTTGGTTTGCTCTCCCGACTACTTGGATCCGAGAAGCCTTTCTCAAGCTTCAAATAGTCGTCATCCGACCAATCTCATCCTTTTATACACCATTTCAAATTCAAACAAACTTCTTTTACGATGAAAAAGAGAGTGTTCCAAGTCTTTGGTTCGCTTTCCCGATTACTTGGGGTCTGTGAAGTCTTTCTTAGGCTTCAAGTGATCGTCATCATTTCAACCTTATCCTTTCAAACATATCATTCCTTCATGATGAAAAAGAGAGTGTCCCAAATCTTTGGTTCTCTCTCCCGATTACTAGGGTCCGAGAAGTCTTTCTTAAACTTCAAGTAATCGTCATCCATACTCACTTCAAATCCAATTCAAACCCGTTTCTTTCGTGGTTATTATCACGAACTACGACTGCTCTGATTCTTCATTCACTCTTGAATGTAAGATACGTAGGCACAAGATTGCGATGATCTTAGCAAGCACAATCCCCTTCATATTCCACTTCCCCTTATCCTTTCCCGTAGTCGAACTACGACGCTCTGATTTCTCATTCTCGTCCAAATGAGCATACGTAGGCATAAGGGCCCCAATCCTTGGTGAGCACCCTATCCTCTAAACCATCCCCTTTCCCCTTAGCGTCTTTAGCCTTTATAGTATCGTTTTAGTATTTAGTATCGAGAAGAGAAGAATTAAGTTTAGCTAACATCCATCACAACTCAAATTAAGAGGTTCCCGTCGAGTACGACGGACGTGAGGGGTGCTAATACCTTCCCCTCGCGTAACCGACTCCCGAACCCAAGAATATGGTTGCGACGGCCGTGTTCCTTCCGCGTTTATAAGGTTTTCTCGATATTTTCCTCTCCCGTCTATTCGGGAAAAATAAAATTCGGTGGCGACTCTGTTGAACCGCATTTCCGCGCCTTTCGCGCGAGGGTCGTATGTTCGAAATGAATTTTCGAGGTGCGACAGGTGGCGACTCTGCTGGGGATTTTGCTCCATGCAAGAGAGTCAAGCCCATCTTAGTTTGAGTTGTTAGCTTGTTGTCTTTTATTTTCTTCTCGCTTTTCGTTTGTATCCTTGTCTTGGTTACTTGTGCTTGAGGCATTGTGGGGGTTGCTATGCTTATGGTTACTTTGTGAGATGGCTCTACACCCGAGTCCGAGTATAACCCTAGGATTAGGATGAGGGTGTAGTAGTGGAGACATGCGTGGAGTCTTTCACGTTAAGTTGAAGCGAAAACCCCGCTTGGAGTAGATTCCTTGGAGATATTGTTGTTGTGATGAATCTTTGCCATGACAATAATGTTTTCGAGTTTGAATCGTTGATCCCAAGGACCATAAACCGTTTTATCCATGGTGGTTGGTAGTGTTAATTCTTTGTGAATTAATACGAACGCCCCAATCAGATGAGATCCCTTGAACGTATTACTTTCTTACAGTAATATTTTCAACCTCGATCTATGACTCTGAGAACCTTTTCTAGAATCCGTGTGTCGATGGTTGTGTAGTTGATGCCTCCGAGAAGTCTTTCTCGCGTGGAAGATACGAGAACCTCACCTAGAGGAGATTCTTTTGAGGATATTATCATCATGCTGAGGCTTTGTCATGGCAGTAATAACTTTGAAAGATATCTATGACTCTAGGCACCTACCCATTTTAGAATCCAACCTGTGGGGGTTTCTTTGAGCAGTGACTGTGATCCTTGAACCGTCCACCCGGCTAATCTCAGAATTGTTTGAATTTGTGATCCTGTGATCCTGGATCTTGCATCTTGTATTGCATATCATTTGCATTGCATCTCATTTGTTGTGTAACACCCTTCTAAACCCCACGGATAATATATGAATAATTAGAGTAAATTTCCATGCATTTAGAAAAGGGCATTACACATAACTTTCAAAATATCAAAACCACCTGTCATGCTCATTACTATTTCAATATAAAATTATACTTTACAAAACTTCACTTTGCATGTAGCAGCGGATTCAATTATACCACAATTTTCATAAAAGAAACATTTGTTTTTATCACATAAAACAACATCACTTAGGCACTAAGGCCAACATCATAATATTCCAATGGATATAAACACGTTTATAGAGTACATAATGTATATCTTAAACACAACCGAAGCGATCCCAGTGTTACATGACCAGAGCATGACTCGACCCAACATAATTAAATCACTAAACGGCTACACCAAAAGCGACCTCGTAACTACGAGCATTACTACTCCTTGATACCTGCACGATGTCATGTAGGACATCATTCCAGCAGAAGGGTGAGAAATATTATCATAATAACAATGCATATAATTATATATACACAAATACACAAGCACAAAATACATATATTCCACATTTTCTCACCACAATTCATTATAACTCATCATGTACAATACAACATATATATAATCAAATATGGATAATCACCAAGCATATTCATCATGCACGTATCCATAAATCTCAATATTCCACATGAACATACACATATTATGTTTACTCACTAATTCACAATTACACATTCACAATTCTCAAACCAACAATTCATGTTCATAAGCATACTTTCATACAATGATCACATATTCACAACTCTCAATTACACAAGTAATGCACATACGCATATTCCACCATTCTCACCATACTTCATCATAACTCATCATATACTTCACAAAGCATATATATATATATATATATATATATATATATATATATATATATATATATATATATATATATATATATATATATATATATATATATATATATATATATATATATATATATATATATATATATATATATATATATATATATATCTATATATATATATATATATATATATATATATCTATATATATATATATATATATATATATATATATATATATATATATATATATATATATATATATATATATATATATATATATATATATATATATATATATATATATATATATATATATATATATATATATATATATATATATATATATATATATATATATATATATATATATATATATATATATATATATATATATATATATATATATATATATATATATATATATATATATATATATATATATATATATATATATATATATATATATATATATATATATATATATATATATATATATATATATATATATATATATATATATATATATATATATATATATACACACACAAATATGGTCAATCATCAAACATATCCATAGTTCACAATTACACAAGTCATGTACATACACCTATGCATAACTTCATACAACAATCATATATTCATTCCATGAGACTCAATGCAACTCATGCCATGTGGTACCAACACTTGTTATCATTTTTCGGTTTTTACACTTAAACCGGGTCCGTTCCCTAGACCGATAATAACAAAAGCCCGTTCCCTAAGCTTTCAAACCCCGCTCTAGGTTTGGGACAAGTCACTAGCCTCCACGAAACTAGCAAATATTGCCTCTTGACTAAATGATGCATATCCAATCAACAACAAAATGCACTTAAGACCGATCACACGTCTTAATCCCATGCATTCACATAATTCCTCCCTTCAAGAATTAAACAAGATTGCACACACAACATATCATATAATCAAGTATTCATAGTTTTCATCAACATATTTGTCAAACAATGCACGCATATCTTACAATATGCTCTCATGCATTAATTCACAATAATCGGATACAACAAATATGCATTCATAATTCAACCTCATTACCTTTTCAAACAATGCACACATATTCACAATATATTCTCATGCATTCTTCACATACAAACAATACACATATATTTGTCAAAAGACTATATTTCATAATCGATTCCACCATCTAGGATTCACGCCATACGGCTACCTACAGCATATCATATCACAACATGCACAAGCTATACGTTATATAACAAAAGTATTCTGCACAATAACACATCAATCACACACATTCGCGACGGTAAAAATCAACACAACAATATATTTTCAATTTTCTGCTATAATTGAACCAGGTACAGGCCTCAAAGCCATTTTTTCTAGAAAGATAATCTCGTTAACTTACCAACGCTTCGAACGGGGTCAAAACCGACTTACGGTTCAAGAGTTATGAATTTTTGAAGTTTTCCGAAAAACCAGAATTTTGCCTAAACACGGCTACGGGATTTTGCATTTTCGCCCGAAAATCCGACCGATTCAATTCTTTTTTTCGAAACAAACACATACTCATACTCACCTAACATATAGCAGTGAATTAGAACCATTAAACACGATTTCTACGACGTCCGATTTTCACTCAAATCTCAAACCCTCAATTATCCAAAAATGTCAAAACTCACAAACTCAACCAAATTCAATCAAACGAAATCCAATAATCACGGTTAAACATTACCCGACTAAACTATGCAATTTATTTTGAATTCTAACCGTTCAAAACTCGATTCTATCGATTTAACTCATTTTCCCTAGAAATGGAAAATAGAGAAAAACACCCAACAAATCCAACACAACTCATACATTATCATACACATTGATCAAATAATAATGTTTCTCACCCTTACGTTGATTGGATTGAAGCTTGAAGTTGATTCTTGATGATCTCTCCAAGTTTCGCTCTTCTTTCTCTTTTCTCCTCTTTCTCTATTCTTTCTCTCCTTTTCTTTCTTTCTTTCTTTCTCTTATGTTTCTATCTCTTTTCTTTTCTCTCCAATTTCCCTTATATATCCTTCTATTTTCTTTTCATCATAATTCTTCTCTAAAAAATACCTATCAATTCATTTCTCACAAAATATCTCATCTTATCATTAATTAGAGAATATCTAATAAATCCACATTATTCTACCAAGTAGAATAAATTAATTAAATCCATTAACTCATTTAAATAAATCCAATAATTTATTTAAATCAGATAAATCACATAAACCAATTAATTAGCACAATTAATCACTTATTGAAAATTTGGGCTGTTACAACCCTCCCCCACTTTAGGAATTTTCGTCCTCGAAAATGTTACCTGATTCGAATAACTCTGGATACGACTCTCGCATCCTAATCTCCCAACTACCTCCACCAAAGGAATCTCTATACCTCGAAGTTTCTTCTCGTTCATCAACCTGAAATGGCAATGTCTCAACAATCAAATCCTCTCTCACTCGTACACTATCCATCTGAATCAATGCACTTCCTCAACTTAGACACATGAACACATCATGCAATTCCCACAAGCGACAGCAGTGAAACAATCTAACATGCTATTTTCTCCATGCTTCCGCTGCGCCACTCTGATACAGATCAACAAAACACAGTGGGTGCTTCCGAGACCTCAAGCTCGACCGACACCAGTTACTATTGTAACTCTCGAAACACGTCTTTTCTTGGGTCCTTTTAATCTTTTTAGTCGTCTCTTGCACAATATCAGGTCTGAGTACAACACTCTCGCCTGGCACACATCAACACAAAGGATTCCTACACCTCTTACCGTACAAAGCCTCATACAATGTCATTCCAATACTAGAATGATGATTGTCATTGTAGGTAATTCAAGCAATGATAGTTAACTATCCCACGATCCACCTTGATCCAACACACAAGCTCTCCACAAATCCCGTACATACTAGATAGTTCTCTTTGTCTGTCCATTCCGTCCACGGATGCTAGACAAAGTTCAACTTCAACATGACACCCAAAGCGTCTACAACTTTCTCAAAATCTCAACGAAAATTCAGATTCCCATCTGACACAATATTCGACGGTAACCCATACTACCCCGCAACTTCCTCACTATACCTCTTAGCTAGCTTCAGCATAGAATGATTCATCCTCATTAGTAAGAAATGAGTTAATCTTGCCAATCCATTCATAACCACCCAAGTCGAATCATATCCCTTCACATTTCTTTGGAAAATCCGACACAAAATCCATGGGAATACTATCCCATACCATTTAGAAATATTCAACAGTTGTATTAGGTCCAACAACCTCTGATGTTCACACTTCGACTTCCTATAAGTCAAACCAGCACATACCACTTCAACCACTTCTCTCTCCATCTATCTCAATGTTCTTCTTCTAGAGTACTCTTATCCAACTCACACTATTTGGAACACACACTCCATCACGACATCTCATGGTACCATTCTCATCAATCCAAAAATCAGCTTTTCGACTTCAATTCATTAAATTCAATCAATCTATTAACTCAAATTAGAACTTCGACTTCTTCGAATCTTATCAAGAATACCTATAGTCAGTCTCAAGATACAAAGCTCAACTCTCTAAGATATTTTCTTCATAGACCAAACTCATATCCCGAATTTGCTTCATCAGTTCTAACTCATTACCATCATCATTGGTATATACAAAAATTTCCAATTCGATACCTCTGCTACCACTTGGTCTCACTCGAATGGTAATTCAACCCAAAACCACACTCCTTCAAAAGTCCCTATTTATTTCCTCTGCACCATATTCAACTCTTTTTCAAATCAACAAATACCTTAAGTTCTTAAGATCACCAACCATCTCAAATCTCAACTAAACAATTGAGGCTTCCAAACTCCGGCACAAACACGCAACAGCAACCAACTCCAATTACTTGTCAGATAATTCCCTTATGTACTTTGAGTTGCCTTAAAGCATAACCAAAACTCGCTGATGTTGTACTTAACATATCCCCCAATCATATCAACCAAACATCACAAAACACAACAATTTGTTCCGTCGGATTCAGAAAAACCAATACACGAGCTGTTGACAGCTTTCCTAACAATTCCTTAAACTTTCTTCACAGTAGAATATTACTACTTCTTCTCCAACACTGATAACTCAAGTTCTCGATGCTCAACATGATCCTCTATACTCTTCGAGTATATCCAAATATCATCGGTTACCTAACCATTGACTCACTCAATTAAGTATGGAGAATCCCATGCCAAACGGACACTCAATCTGTGAGTTATGGCAAAAACACGAACCGCACTTTCCGCACTTACTACAACATCCAAACATATTCCATCAGTAAATAACTTAATTCCATGTTACTACTTTACCATCATATACAGTATTGTAATAACTTCCAATGCTTCTCATCTGACGTCATTCCGAGTTACGGTTCTCCCATTAGGACAAAATACGAAAACAACATCGTCACCATTAGAAGGTCATTCAACACATCTCCAACTCTTAAAATGTTCAAAGTTCAATTACCGATATAGTATCCCACATCTTACTTCCTTTAATAATCACCAGAAGTCACTATCCACCCTTTATATACTCGACCTCATAATCTATTACCGTAGCACACACACCAGACACAAGTCTCAAAATTACTCAATCAATTTAATTCTTTGACTATCCAAATAGACATATAACATGGAGCTCTCAATATCATACTAGTTTCCGCAACTAAGCCGATCCCAACCCCACTTCACGTCTTGGCTATCACTACCTTCATTAACACTCAAAATTCCCATCAAAATTAAACATCTCAACACTGTCATGCGTCGACTCATCAAAACAATTCTTAAGCACTTGGCTTAATTCCAAACAATTCACTGCTCACACCATTTAAGCTTGCAAGACACGTCTATCCCATCCAACACAATCCCAACTATTATCAACAAGAGATTAAGGGTGATCAGTTCCTCAATTTGTTAATAGACAGTCGACAATCATAATGGGGCATAAACCGTCTTTACCAAACTATAAGAGCGTTCAACCATACACTAAGCTACAACTCCACACTTGCAGCATCTTGGAGAAGCACCAGTTTCTCCCCCACTTGAATCATTCTCACTCTTGCAGACAAAGGTTAGACAACAAACATGTATCGACAGTGTTTTCACACACATGTCGTATACCAGGGAACAAACAACATTAGACAACTTGGCCGGACGGACCGACCTGCTCTGATACCACTAATGTAACACCCTTCTAAACCCCACGGATAATATATGAATAAGTAGAGTAAATTTCCATGCATTTACAAAAGGGCATTACACATAACTTTCAAAATATCAAAACCACCTGTCATGCTCATTACTATTTCAATATAAAATTATACTTTACAAAAATTCACTTTGCATGTAGCAGCGGATTCAATTATACCACAATTTTCATAAAAGAAACATTTGTTTTTATCACATAAAACAACATCACTTAGGCACTAAGGCCAACATCATAATATTCCAATGGATATAAACACGTTTATAGAGAACATAATGTATATCTTAAACACAACCGAAGCGATCCCAGTGTTACATGACCAGAGCATGACTCGACCCAACATAATTAAATCACTAAACGGCTACACCAAAAGCGACCTCGTAACTACGAGCAATACTACTCCTTAATACCTGCACGATGTCATGTAGGACATCATTCCAGCAGAAGGGTGAGAAATATTATCATAATAACAATGCATATGATTATATATACACAAATACACAAGCACAAAATACATATATTCCACATTTTCTCACCACAATTCATTATAACTCATCATGTACAATACAACATATATATAATCAAATATGGATAATCACCAAGCATATTCATCATGCACGTATCCATAAATCTCAACATTCCACATGAACATACACATATTATGTTTACTCACTAATTCACAATTACACATTCACAATTCTCAAACCAACAATTCATGTTCATAAGCATACTTTCATACAATGATCACATATTCACAGCTCTCAATTACACAAGTAATGCACATACGCATATTCCACCATTCTCACCATACTTCATCATAACTCATCATATACTTCACAAAGCATATATATATATATATATATATATATATATATATATATATATATATATATATATATATATATATATATATATATATATATATATATATATATATATATATATATATATATATATATATATATATATATATATATATATATATATATATATATATATATATATATATATGTATATATATATGTATATATATATATATATATATATATATATATATATATATATATATATATATATATATATATATATATATATATATATATATATATATATATATATATATATATATATATATATATATATATTATATATATATATATATATATATATACAAATATGGTCAATCATCAAACATATCCATAGTTCACAATTACACAAGTCATGTACATACACCTATGCATAACTTCATACAACAATCATATATTCATTCCATGAGACTCAATGCAACTCAATGCAACTCATGCTATGTGGTACCAACACTTGTTATCATTTTTCGGTTTTTACACTTAAACCGGGTCCGTTCCCTAGACCGATAATAACAAAAACCCGTTCCCTAAGCTTTCAAACCCCGCTCTAGGTTTGGAACAAGTCACTAGCCTCCACGAAACTAGCAAACATTGCCTCTTGACTAAATGATGCATATGCAATCAACAACAAAATGCACTTAAGACCGATCACACGTCTTAATCCCATGCATTCACATAATTCCTCCCTTCAAGAATTAAACAAGATTGCACACACAACATATCATATAATCAAGTATTCATAGTTTTCATCAACATATTTGTCAAACAATGCACGCATATCTTACAATATGCTCTCATGCATTAATTCACAATAATCGGATACAACAAATATGCTTTCATAATTCAACCTCATTACCTTTTCAAACGATGCACACATATTCACAATATATTCTCATGCATTCTTCACATACAAACAATACACATATATTTGTCAAAAGACTATATTTTATAATCGATTCCACCATCTAGGATTCACGCTATACGGCTATCCACAACATATCATATCACAACATCCACAAGCTATACGTTATATAACAAAAGTATTCTGCACAATAACACATCAATCACACACATTCGCGACGGTAAAAATCAACACAACAATATGTTTTCAATTTTATGCTATAATTGAACCAGGTACAGGCCTCAAAGCCATTTTTTCTAGAAATATAATCTCGTTAACTTACCAACGCTTCGAACGGGGGTCAAAACCGACTTACGGTTCAAGAGTTATGAATTTTTGAAGTTTTCCAAAAAACCAAAATTTTGCCTAAACACGGCTACGGGATTTTGCATTTTCGCCCGAAAATCCGATCGATTCAATTCTTTTTTTCGAAACAAACACATACTCATACTCACCTAACATATATCAGTGATTTAGAACCATTAAACACGATTTCTACGACGTCCGATTTTCACTCAAATCTCAAACCCTCAATTATCCAAAAATGTCAAAACTCACAAACTCAACCAAATTCAATCAAACGAAATCCAATAATCACGGCTAAACATTACCCGACTAAACTATGAAATTTATTTTGAATTCTAATCGTTCAAAACTCGATTCTATCGGTTTAACTCATTTGCCCTAGAAATGGAAAATAGAGAAAAACACCCAACAAATCCAACACAACTCATACATAATCATACACATTGATCAAATAATAATGTTTCTCACCCTTACCTTGATTGGATTGAAGCTTGAAGTTGATTCTTGATGATCTCTCCAAGTTTCCCTCTTCTCTTCTCTTTTCTCCTCTTTCTCTATTCTTTCTCTCCTTTTCTTTCTTTCTTTCTCTTATGTTTCTATCTCTTTTCTTTTCTCTCCAATTTACCTTATATATCCTTCTATTTTCTTTCCATCATAATTCTTCTCTAAAAAATACCTATCAATTCATTTCTCACAAAATATCTCATCTTATCATTAATTAGAGAATATCTAATAAATCCACATTATTCTACCAAGTAGAATAAATTAATTAAATCCATTAACTCATTTAAATAAATCCAATAATTTATTTAAATCAGAAAAATCACATAAACCAATTAATTAGCACAATTAATCACTTATTGAAAAATTGGGCTGTTACATGTTGTGCATCTTGCATTCTCCTTCCTTCAACAGTTTCTCATGTTTCTCTTTCCTTCATATCCAGTAAATCAAGATGAGTCCTCGACACCAGTACGCAACTAGAGCCAATACAAGACGAATGATGGAGCAGATTCAACAGGATCAAGCTGCCTTCAGGGAAGAGTTGGATTCTATGAAAGGAAAGATTGACTAAATCCTCGAAGCCATCCTCACGGCCAGAAGAGAGGAAGAACAGCGTGAAGCCGCTGCTGTCGTTAACAGCAATGGTCAAGGACAAGGGTCTACTGCCATCCCTTTGGTTCCAATTCCAAATCCTCATGGGATGCTGTTGAACTTCAATAACGCAGCCGAAGGGAACACTTCTCATCCAACCCCAGCGCCCGGAGTTACCATTGGAGCTATCCCGCAGGCCCAGCCTACTGCTGTGCAAATCCCAGTTCCTCATATCGAAGATACTCTGATGGATCAGTATGACGACGTTCAGAACTATCATGCTGCTATCCCCATTGCCAGCCCCGTTGCTGCTCAGGATTCAGAAGCCATGAAGATGTGTCGGGATCTAGCCGAGAAACTTCGAGCCATGGAGGGGCACAGTTCAAATTCCTTCAGTGCTTTGGAATTACGCTTGGTGCCTGATGTTGTCATTCCTCCCAAGTTCAAGGTGCCTGAGTTTTCGAAGTACAAAGGTCTCAGTTGCCCAAACATTCATCTGAAGATGTACTGTCGCAAGATGGCTGCCTATGCCAGAGACGAAAAGCTCATGATTCATTGCTTCCAAGACAGTTTGTCTGGGGCATCACTTGAATGGTATATGCAGCTGGAACGTAACAGTGTGCACACTTGGACCGAGCTAGCCGATGCATTTGTCAAGCAGTATAAGTACAACACTGATCTTGCTCCGAATCGTACTCAACTTCAGAGTATGACTCAGAAGGATAATGAATCCTTCAAGGAGTACGCGCAACGATGAAGAGAGCTAGCCGCAAGGGTGCATCCACCTCTTGTTGACCGTGAACTAATTGACATCTTCATGGGTACTTTACAAGGCCAGTACTACGAAAAGCTGATCGGTAGTGTCTCCGCTGGATTTTCTGACTTGGTGATCGTTGGTGAGAGAATTGAAGAAGGGCTGAAGAGTGGAAAGATCCCAGAAGGTTCTAACAACCAGGCCAATGCCAAGAAGCCTTTCAATGGATACAAGAAGAAAGAGGGTGAAACAAATGCCATCTCTTTGCAGAAAGGGCAAGCTTCTCAACAAGCTCCCGCTCCTATGCCTTATCAAGTTCCCTATTATCAGTATCCGTATGTAGCTGCTGTGCAATATGCTTCAATGCCTTATCAGCCAGCTGTTCAAGCAGTGCAAGCTCAGATGCCACAGCAACGGGCTCCTCAGCAACAGGCCTACAACCAGCAAGGATATCAGTATCCTCCTTAGCAACAGCAGATGCAAGATACTCAGCAACGACAAGGTACTCGCCCACAGCGTCTGTAACGCCCCGATTTCGATTGTCTCTTTTATCGAGTCCCTACTTAATTTAATTGGACGAATATTATTTTTGATATGGAATTTGTGTGGAAATATGTTAAGTTTACATATTATTCTATTTTAACCGATTTTGAGAGTTTTCGGGGAAAATAGTTTGGAGGGTATTTTGGACATTTCCTATTTAATGATAAGTGGGATATTTTATGGGATATTGAATTAATAGATGTTTTGGAGAAATAATGAGAAGGATATTAAAGGGGAAATAGAAGAGAAAAGAAACATAAGAGAAAAGGAAGGAAAGAAAAGAGGAAGAAGGAAAAGGAGGAGAAAAGAGAAGAAGAAGAAGAAAAGTGTGGGATCATCAAGAACAGCTCAAAGCTTCGATTAATCCAAGGTAAGGGTGTGAAATCTTACTATCTAAATCAATATGTATGATTATGTATGTGTATGGTTGATTGAGTTAGGGTTTTGGAGAGTTTCCTATAATTTCCGTTTTAGGTCGAAATTGATTCGATCGGTAGAAATCTAGCTTTGTTTAATGAAGATGAGAATAAGTGGTAGGATTTATGTCGGGAAACGTTAGGTTATGATTACTGGAGCAAGTGGAGAATTATCGGGTGAATTTATCGGCTGTTTCGAATTCTGAACAGTGGGGAGAAGTTCTGTTCGCAGACCCTCGCTAGCAGCTCGCTAGGCGAGCAGGTCGCGGGTGTTCGCTAGCATCTCGCTAGGCGAGTGCGTAGCGAACGGTCCTAGGCTTGGGACAGAATGGTATTGTGGTCTTTCGCTAGTAGCGAAGGGAGTAGCGAAGAGCTCGCTGTGGTGAACGAGGTAGCGAGCAATGTTTGGAGGTTCTGTTTGCACTCGCTAGCAGTTCTCTAGGCGAGGAGGTAGCGAACGTTCGCTAGTAGCTCGCTAGGCGAGCGTGTAGCGAACGTAGCAGAATGAGTTTCTCTCCTGTTGTGTACTGTTGTGGCTTGGGACCCTGATTGCGATCGACCTTCCCTCGATTTAAAAGCGGGTATGCTGGCCCGTGAGGTGCTGTGGGTAGCCGAATGGCGTGAATCCTAGTTTATGGTTTGTGAAGCGTGAGTGTGGCCGATCGGCAATTTTATGCAATCGCTAGATCGAATAGGATTGCATGATGAGATGATCGAGTTCGTTGCCGTCGGCATGATAATATGAATGCATGAGAAAATAATAGAATTATGTGGGCATTGAGTAGTGAACGTAGTGTCGGAGTGGATTACACTAGGGTAGAATGATGTGATATCATTCCTAGTTGCGGGCTCATAAGGGTAGGACGACATGATATCGTTCCTAATGAGGCACAAACAATATTGTAGTGCGTTAGGAGTATTCCGAATGAGGTGTGATTGATGGGTGCACTAGGGTAGAATGATATAACATCATTCTTAGTGGTTGTGTATTTATATTTGATCCCGTGTAGGATCTGCAGAACCTCGCGTAATGCGATGGTTATATTTGATCCCGTGTAGGATCTGCAGAACCTCGCGTAATGCGATGGTTATATTTGATCCCGTGTAGGATCTGCAGAACCTCGCTTGATGCGATGGTTATATTTGATCCCGTGTAGGCTCTGCAGAACCTCGCTTAATGCGATGGTTATATTTGATCCCGTGTAGGATCTGCAGAACCTCGCTTGATGCGATGGTTATATTTGATCCCGTGTAGGATCTGCAGAACCTCGCTTGATGCGATGGTTATATTTGATCCCGTGTAGGATCTGCAGAACCTCGCTTGATGTGATGGTTATATTTGATCCCGTGTAGGATCTGCAGAACCTCGCTTGATGCGATGGTTATATTTGATCCCGTGTAGGATCTGCAGAACCTCGCTTGATGCAATGGTTATATTTGATCCCGTGTAGGATCTGCAGAACCTCGCTTGATGCGATGGTTATATGTGATCCCGTGTAGGATCTGCAGAACCTCGCTTGATGCGATGGTTATATTTGATCCCGTGTAGGATCTGCAGAACCTCGCTTGATGCGATGGTTATATTTGATCCCGTGTAGGATCTGCAGAACCTCGCTTGATGCGATGGTTATATTTGATCCCGTGTAGGATCTGCAGAATCTTACTTGATGCGATGGTTATATTTGATCCCGTGGAGGATTTGATAAGTGATAGGTTCATAGGAGAATCTGGCGGATGAATGAGTCGGTCCCTATGAGTTGCACTATCATCTTCAGATGATGAACGGAGAATAATCTCTAAGAATATAATAGTATATATGTATGTATGGTCTGATAGATGGGAGGATAACGTTGAAGTAAGCGTGGAGGAGTTGTACTCACTAGGGTAGGATGGCAATGTGTCGTTCCTAGTGAAGAAGTTACCTAGGTAGAATGACTGAGATGTTGTTCCCGGTAGGTCATGAGCGATATGCCCATAACCCGGAAAGAGGATTGAGGACATTAGATGAGTATTATACGAATCGCACGGCATGGTTGCGGTTGTTATATGTAATATGCATGCGTGCAGGAATTGATGGGACGCGGATAGCGAATAAATGAATGTGTAGGATATTGACTAATGGATGGATGGTTTAGTGTGAGTGTATATGTTTAAGTGTATTGGATGTGGTGAAAATTTATTATTACGCACCGTAGTGAAAAGCTTTAGAATATAGGCATTCAGTACTTGAGTATTTCTATATATCTGTATATATATATATATATATATATATATATATATATATATATATATATATATATATATATATATATATATATATATATATATATATATATATATATATATATATATATATATATATATATATATATATATATATATATATATATATATATATATATATATATATATATATATATATATATATATATATATATATATATATATATATATATATATATATATATATATATATATATATATATATATATATATATATATATATATATATATATATATATTATGCCTTGATTATTATGATAATGTTTCTCACCCTTTTGTTGTTTTATGATGCCCTACGAGGCATTGCAGATTAGGATTCACTGGAGGTTTCCTTTGGAGTATAGTTCCTTTCCCTCGTGTCGGTCGCTCTGATATGTAACTTTGGGTAGATAGGCTTGTTGATTGCCTTAATGATGTTTTGTTTATATGTGAATAGAGTTGTGAACAACCAGATGACATGTAATTACGTTTTGTCATGTCTTAAGTGAATACATATATGTTTTAGTCTTCCGCTTTAAGAGAAAACATGAATATGTAATTTCGAAGAATCATGCGTTTATTTTTAGTTGAGATTTACCCCTTTTGAGTTAATTATTTTTAAACATTAATATTCATGTGGTCGTTTCGTGAGTATTGTGACGCACTTCTTTTATACCTAAATGTAAATATACTCTGATGAAAATAAAAACACTTGTATTCATGACTATATGATTTGATATGTGATTATTTTGGGGTATAGAAAGGGGGCGTTACAAAGTGGTATCAAAGCAGGTCGGTCCATCCGGCCAAGTGTCTAATGTTGGTTGTTCCCTTGTACGCGACATGTGTGTGAAGACACTGTCGGTACGTGTTTGTAGTTTAACCATTGTCTGCAGAAGTAAGAGTGATCCAAGTGGGGGAGAACTTGTGGTTCTCCAGGATGCTACAAGTGTGGGGCTGTAGCTCGGTGTATTGTTGAACATCGGGAGCTTGTGTTATCCGTGTTGGAGGAGAAGGCGGTGTTATGTCACTGTGGAGAGGTTCGAGGAGTTTTGAGAAGAACTGTCAACAATTTGTGCTTTGGTTTTGTCGAACCCGACTAAACCATATGTTGCGTTTCATGATGCTTTGGTGGCACGCTGGGGAGATGCGTAAATGCACACCAACAAAGTTCTAAGTGTGTTTTAAGGCGAATAAGAGGTACAAGAAAAGTTATCTGAAGATTGACTTAGAGTTGGTTGCTGTGGTGTGTTAGTGCCGAAGGTTAAGAGCTTCGATTGTTCAGTAAAGGTTTGAGGCGAGTGATGACCTTGAGAACTTAAGGTGTTTTACACGGTAATGCCGATAATGGGCTGAAGAAATTTTTTATGCAAGTTATAGCATGGAGGTTTGATCTTCTTTCCAATGTCAAGCCTGAGATATCAGTGCTATCGAGGGATGGTAAATGGATCAAACTTCAAAAGCCAAGGAAGAGCTACGAGGATACCATAAGGACTATTTTGATCACTGTTTACTTCATGCATTTTGTGAAGAAGAATCCAGAAACATCAGCAAAATCTGTGTGGGATAGCTTGAGTAAGAATAAGGATTTCAGTTACTTTGAAGTTAAACCTTCACATAATGATTTGTTAAACCATATGGCTTTAATGGGCGAAGCTACCACAAAGGATGTTGTCTTAGCAAAGTCCAAGCTTTTGCTCACAGTTCTGAAAGATAAGGATACAATGAGGAATATGATTTTAGTTAAGAGAATTCTGGGTTGAATAAGTGGATTGACCCTTTTTCTGCTGATAAGGATTAGTCATTCTAGGTTGGAACTGGTTGTAATGAATATCGCTGAGGTGATAAAGATTGTATGTTGTATCGTCGAAATATGGAGTCAGATGAGAATCTGAAGCCTTGTATGGCAGGGGGGCGTAGGACTCCTTTTAATAATATGATTCAGGCGAGAGTGTTGTACTCGGACCCGAGATTTGTGCGTGAGACGACTGAAGAGGATAGAAGATCCAAGAGAGGCCGTGTTTTGAGGGTTACAATAGTAACCGGTGTTAGTCGAGCTTGAAGTTCGGGAACACACTGTGTCTTGTTGAACCTGTACCAGAGTAGCGCGACAGGAGCATGGGAAATAGCATGTTAGATTGTTGTACCGCCGAAGAGAGAAGTCGGATTTGAATTCCGTTGATTCTGTGGTGAGTGGGAGTGAAGACTTTAGGATGATGATGATGGATAAAAGTTTGTATCCGAGATTCAAACTCATTGGGGGTAGAATGACTAGTGTGTCATTCCCGATGAGGTATAAGTGTTATGGTTGCAATCACTAGGGTAGAATGACTATGCGTCGTTCCTAGTGAGACGATCACCAGGGTAGAATGACTGAGATGTCGTTCCTGGTGGAGTGTATGTGGAGTGCCTGTAATCTCCAATGGAGATTGGTGTAGATTGACGGTCTTAATTGAGTCCCGCGGCATAACTATGTTTGTGGTACGGAAGTATGCACGTGGGCGATCATGTGCAACTTGAGAATTAGAGAGCGGACGCGATGTTACGTCCGGTATGGTTTGAATCAGGTAATATTTTCGAGGACGAAAATTCCTAAGTGGGGGAGAGTTGTAACGCCCCGATTTCGATTGTCTCTTTTATCGAGTCCCTACTTAATTTAATTGGACGAATGTTATTTTTGATATGGAATTTGTGTGGAAATATGTTAAGTTTACATATTATTCTATTTTAACCGATTTTGAGAGTTTTCGGGGAAAATAGTTTGGAGGGTATTTTGGACATTTCCTATTTAATGATAAGTGGGATATTTTATGGGATATTGAATTAATAGATGTTTTGGAGAAATAATGAGAAGGATATTAAAAGGGAAATAGAAGAGAAAAGAAACATAAGAGAAAAGGAAGGAAAGAAAAGAGGAAGAAGGAAAAGGAGGAGAAAAGAGAAGAAGAAGAAGAAAAGTGTGGGATCATCAAGAACAGCTCAAAGCTTCGATTAATCCAAGGTAAGGGTGTGAAATCTTACTATCTAAATCAATATGTATGATTATGTATGTGTATGGTTGATTGAGTTAGGGTTTTGGAGAGTTTCCTATAATTTCCGTTTTAGGTCGAAATTGATTCAATCGGTAGAAATCTAGCTTTGTTTAATGAAGATGAGAATAAGTGGTAGGATTTATGTCGGGAAATGTTAGGTTATGATTACTGGAGCAAGTGGAGAATTATCGGGTGAATTTATCGGCTGTTTCAAATTCTGAACAGTGGGGAGAAGTTCTGTTCGCAGACGCGCGCTAGGCGAGCAGGTCGCGGGTGTTCGCTAGCATCTTGCTAGGCGAGTGCGTAGCGAACGGTCCCAGGCTTGGGACATAATGGTATTGTGGTCTTTCGCTAGTAGCGAAGGGAGTAGCGAAGAGCTCGTTGGGGGCTCGCTGTGGCGAACGAGGTAGCGAGCAATGTTTGGAGGTTCTGTTTTCACTCGCTAGCAGTTCGCTAGGCGAGGAGGTAGCGAACGTTCGCTAGTAGCTCGCTAGGCGAGCGTGTAGCGAACGTAGTAGAATGAGTTTCTCTCCTGTTGTGTACTGTTGTGGATTGGGACCCTGATTGCGATCGACCTTCCCTCGATTTAAAAGTGGGTATGATGGCCCGTGAGGTGCTGTGGGTAGCCGAATGGCGTGAATCCTAGTTTATGGTTTGTGAAGCGTGAGTGTGGCCGATCGGCAATTTTATGCAATCGCTAGATCGAATAGGATTGCATGATGAGATGATCGAGTTCGTTGCCGTCGGCATGATAATATGAATGTATGAGAACATAATAGAATTATGTAGGCATTGAGTAGTGAACGTAGTGTCGGAGTGGATTACACTAGGGTAGAATGATGTGATATCATTCCTAGTTGCGGGCTCATTAGGGTAGGACGACGTGATATCGTTCCTAATGAGGCACAAACAATATTGTAGTGCGTTAGGAGTATTCCGAATGAGGTGTGATTGATGGGTGCACTAGGGTAGAATGATATAACATCAATCCTAGTGGCTGTGTATTTATATTTGATCCCGTGTAGGATCTGCAGAACCTCGCGTAATGCGATGGTTATATTTGATCCCGTGTAGGATCTGCAGAACCTCGCGTAATGCGATGGTTATATTTGATCCCTGGTAGGATCTGCAGAACCTCGCTTGATGCGATGGTTATATTTGATCCCGTGTAGGATCTGCAGAACCTCGCTTGATGTGATGGTTATATTTGATCCCGTGTAGGATCTGCAGAACCTCGCTTGATGCGATGGTTATATTTGATCCCGTGTAGGATCTGCAGAACTTCGCTTGATGCGATGGTTATATTTGATCCCGTATAGGATCTGCAGAACTTCGCTTGATGCGATGGTTATATTTGATCCCGTGTAGGATCTGCAGAACCTCGCTTGATGCGATGGTTATGTTTGATCCCGTGTAGGATCTGCAGAACCTCGCTTGATGCGATGGTTATATTTGATCCCGTGTAGGATCTGCAGAACCTCGCTTGATGCGATGGTTATATTTGATCCCATGTAGGATCTGCAGAACCTCGCTTGATGTGATGGTTATATTTGATCCCGTGTAGGATCTGCAGAGCCTCGCTTGATGCGATGGTTATATTTGATCCCGTGTAGGATCTGCAGAACCTCACTTGATGCGATGGTTATATTTGATCCCGTGTAGGATCTGCAGAACCTCGCTTGATGCGATGGTTATATTTGATCCCGTGTAGGATCTGCATAACCTCGCTTGATGCGATGGTTATATTTGATCCCGTGGAGGATTTGATAAGTGATAAGTTCATAGGAGAATCGGGCGGATGAATGAGTCGGTCCCTATGAGTTGCACTATCATCTTCAGATGATGAACGAAGAATAATCTCTAAGAATATAATAGTATATATATGTATGTATGGTCTGATAGATGGGAGGATGACGTTGAAGTAAGCGTGGAGGAGTTGTACTCACTAGGGTAGGATGGCAATGTGTCGTTCCTAGTGAAGAAGTTACCGGGGTAGAATGACTGAGATGTTGTTCCCGGTAGGGCATGAGCGATATGCCCATAACTCGGAAAGAGGATTGAGGACATTAGATGAGTATTATACGAATCGCACGACATGGTTGCGGTTGTTATATGTAATATGCATGCGTGCAGGAATTGATGGGACGCGGATAGCGAATAAATGAATGTGTAGGATATTGACTAATGGATGGATGGTTTAGTGTGAGTGTATATGTTTAAGTGTATTGGATGTGGTGAGAATTTATTATTACGCACCGTAGTGAAAAGCTGTAGAATATAGGCATTCGGTACTTGAGTATTTCTATATATGTATATATATATATATATATATATATATATATATATATATATATATATATATATATATATATATATATATATATATATATATATATATATATATATATATATATATATATATATATATATATATATATATATATATATATATATATATATATATATATATATATATATATATATATATATATATATATATATATATATATATATATATATATATATATATATATATATATATATATATTATGCCTTGATTATTATGATAATGTTTCTCACCCTTCTGTTGTTTTATGATGCCCTGCGAGGCATTGCAGATTAGGATTCGCTGGAGGTTTCCTTTGGAGTATAGTTCCTTTCCCTCGTGTCGGTCGCTCTGATATGTAACTTTGGGTAGATAGGCTTGTTGATTGCCTTAATGATGTTTTGTTTATATGTGAATAGAGTTGTGAACAACCAGATGACATGTAATTACGTTTTGTCATGTCTTAAGTGAATACATATATGTTTTAGTCTTCCGCTTTGATAGAAAACATGAATATGTATTTTCGAAGAATCATGCGTTTATTTTTAGTTGAGATTTACCCCTTTTGAGTTAATTCTTTTTAAACATTAATATTCATGTGGTCGTTTCGTGAGTATTGTGACGCACTTCTTTTATACCTAAATGTAAATATACTATGATGAAAATAAAAACACTTGTATTCATGACTATATGATTTGATATGTGATTATTTTGGTGTATAGAAAGGGGGCGTTACAGCGTCAGTAGAGAACATGGAGGCCAGATAGAGTCTTTGATCGTCTACCACTGACATATGCTAAAATCTTTGCTCAGTTGATGGAGAAAAAGGCTATTGTTCCGAGAGATTTGGCTCCCCCAACTGTCATTCCTGCCGATTATGATGCAAATGCTCATTGTGAGTTTCATAAGGGCGCTCCAGGTCATACCATTGAGGACTGCAGAGCTTTCAAGCACATAATTCAAGACATGATCGACATGGATGCTATCAACTTCAATGGGAAGTCTCCAAATGCCATCAACAATCCGATGCCACCAGTCAACTAGTGCCAACATCAGATCGATTCCAGTCAAGTTCATTCCTCGAAGAAGGCAGTCATGCTGCCATTTCATTATTCGCAGTTCTTATATTTTGTCTTTGTTTGTTTAAGTATTGTATGCTTTGAACAATTTCCATTCGTATTTGGTTTTCATTAATGTATTGTTTATGCATGTTTTGAATTAGTTATGTCGTATTCACTCATTTTCACTTATCACCGACACATTTATTTACTCCACCCTATTCACTGTTGTTTAGCTTGATTTGAGGGAGGATGATGAAAATAAGATACCCATAATTGCAAACCGTATGCTTTCAGAAAAAATCTCATCAATGATGTACAAACATTGTTTCAATTCCCCCAAACACTGGAGATATAAGGAGTTAATCCCTAGTAAACCACTTCGAACCTAGAAGTAGCAGTTTCCTTCAGATATTCAAACCTTTTACACTCAACCTGGGGCAGGGTAGTGTTCAGTTAATCCAATCCCGCATTCGAATCAACAAAGAAAAATCCAGAAGACGGTTGTTCATCAATGACCCATGCTATGGCAGTCACAACAAAATAAAAAAAATCAAAAGCCTGCTAAGTCAGACACCTCAGAGGGGACTTAGGCAAAATCAAGGCAATCCCGATGGATCTGACAAACAAAGTCAATCCATACAAAAGTTAGGGATAAAAAACAAAAGCAAAAGAGGACCCCGAAACCCTCAACAAAAATAAAATAAGATTCAGTGGCCACCCAAATCAAAAGGGGCACTGACATCCATCAAAAACCAAAATAAGGTGACTGCCACGTCGAGCAAAACCTTGAACCATCAAGTTTACACCATCAAAACAAGTGCAGAATTATCTGAGTGTAGAACTGGAAATTATTAAGAAGAATGGGTGGGTACAAATCATACTTTGAGCCTAATATCCTTTGTTTCATAACCGTGAACCAGACCACGTTACAACCCTCGAAAGACCTAATTGAGGCGAGGTTTATTCTGAAAGCATACTATCGCAAGGTTGCGTAACCTGACTCATCACATGATTGTTAATCATCAACATTGGTGTCATTATTCTTGCAACATCTTTTCGCACTAATCAAAATCAGCACAAAGTTTGGACTAACAGTCCATTCTTCTCACTATCACGACACTTCAATAAAAGACATTTTTTCAAATCTTGCATCGAACTTTCCATTAATATTACCATTTATGAATGTACAATTTTATTTGCAAATCAGTACTAGGTATTCAAAGACACTCCAACAAGGGGCAATCGAGGAGGAACTTGACTTTCAGTGGCGCACACGAGGCAAGATTATTTCAAAGCCCACAGGCTGGGGCAAAACATTCAACAGCTCGAACAGGGGCATGTCATTACCATATTCGGACCGGGGCAGTACCAATCACCCAAATAATCAAGCAGAGTTACATCCTTCTCCGAAGCAGATTCACAAATTACCAAGTACCCAGACTTGGGGCATCCAGAGCGTCTTCTGCTTTAATCATGGAATCTTCAGCAAACTGTGTGTCGAGGCAGTCAATCCCTCCCACCACCCGAAGTCCAATTCGCATTGGCAACTACCAAAAGCCCACCACGCTGGCGTCTCCACCTACATTTCCAATCACCCGTCTGCATCATATGTATCATACGCATTGCATTCGTTATCATAAGCATCTTGCATCATATGCATACTCCAATCATATCTTACTTCCCTAGTTTTTTTTCACTTCTGCGCGTCAGCATTTGCATTTGCACTTCCATTCACTATGGAATATCATTTATCATCCAACATTCATATATGCAAGTCAAGGTCCAGGATCAATCTTGAAGATTTCCAATACCATTATCAGCCCGGTCAGGGGCATCTTCCACAAAGGTCGTGGATTTCTCCCACGAATTTCAGGAGCTTCGAAGCAATCATCAGCCCAGTCAGGGGCAATCTTCTGCAATTGTGGGTTTCTCCCACAAAATTCGAAGTTATTCAAAGCAAGATTCAGCCCAGTCAGGGGCATTTTTCAAAGACCATGGGCGTCTCCCATGACGTATTTCAACCTTGTGGTTGATCAGATCTTCAAATCAACATTCAGCCCAGTCAGGGGCATGTCATTCAAGACCGTGGGCGTTCCCCAAGAAGTTGTTCAACCTTTTGTTGGGAAAATCCAAAGACCTTAAGTGCAAGATTCAGCCCAGTCAGGGGCATCTTCAGCAAAACCGTGAGCGTTCCTCACGAAGTTGTTCAACCTTTTGTTTACCAAAACAAGACATTTCAAGACAAATTCAGCCCAGTCAAGGGCATCCTCTTTAGAATTCATGGGCGTAACCATGAAATCATTTCCACAAAGTTGACCTCCAAGCAATACGGTGGGCGTACCCCGTTATTTTATTTCATTTCAATCTTCCTCTTGGGTGTTCCCCAATGAGTTGTATTCAGCAAGCGTGACCGTTGTCAAGTGCCTTATTATCATCCTTTTGGTGATAGTCGAACCTCGTCAGTTCAACTTAGCCTGCATCCTTTTGGTGTTGGTAGCCTTCAATTTGTGTTTGTTCTATTATCCTTTTGGTGATAGCAACTTGTGTGTTTGTTTCGCTCCATCATCCTTTTGGTGGGGGGTCTGTCATAGTCATTAATGATAGATTGTGCGATGTGTTTAGCGTGAGTTCGCTCCATCATCCTTTTGATGGGGGGTCTATCATAGTCATTAATGATAGATTGTGCGATATTGTTTGGCGGGTGTTTCGCTCCGTCATCCTTTTGGTGGGGGGTCTGTCATAGTCATTAGTGCGATACTGTTTGGTGTGAGTTTCGCTTCATCACCCTTTTGGTGAGGGGTCTGCCGTAGTCATTAATGATAGATTGTGCAATTTTGTTTGTGTTTCGCTCCGTCATCCTTTTGGTGAGGGTCTGTCATAGTCATTAATGATAGATTGTGCGATAATGTTGGGTGTGAGTTTCGCTCCATCACCCTTTTGGTGAGGGGTCTGCCGTAGTCATTAATGATAGATTGTGCGATATGTTTAGTGTGAGTTCGCTCCGTCATCCTTTTGGTGGGGGGTCTATCATAGTCATTAATGATAGATTGTGCGATAGTTTGTTTGTGTTTCGCTCTGTCATCCTTTTGGTGAGGGGTCTATCATAGTCATTAATGATAGATTGTGCGATAGTATTTGGGTTTCGCTTCGTCATCCTTTTAGTGGGGGGTCTATCATAGTCATTAATGATAGATTGGGCGATAGTTTGTTTATGTTTCGCTCCATCATCCTTTTGGTGGGGGGTCTATCATAGTCATTAATGATAGATTGTGCGATATTTTTCGGTGTGAGTTTCGCTCCGTCATCCTTTTGGTGGGGGGTCTGTCACTTGGATTGGTGTCAGATTGTGCGATAGTGTTTGTCCTATCATCCTTTTGGTGGTAGTGGCCGGTGTGAGTTTTGCTCCGTTATCCTTTGGTGAGGAGTCTGGCATAGCCATTAATGTCAGATTGTGCATTTGTGTTTTGCTCTACCATCCTTTTGGTGGTAGTAGCCGTGTGTGTTTTCTCCCATCATCCTTTTGGTGATATGTGCCTTTTTCCAGTTATTTACAGTTTACTCAGAGGTATACCTCATCTATCATTTTCAACTCCCAAGATTTCCTTTTCTTTTTGGACAAATTCGGGGTCTTCTTTATATCCAATTGTCTTCTACCTTGAAAGAGTGAGCGCCATAGCCGTTCATCTTACTCGGTCTAAGCCAATTAGATAGGGGCATCTGTCATACCCAAAATTTGTCCTACCTTTCTTTCTTTTTTTTCTATACCAAGCATTTGTATTGTTCCTTGACCTTTCTCAAAATAATCCTCCGACCTTTGACCATGATCCTCAAGGTTGAATTCATGGAAGTTCTTTTGTATGCCCATTATGGTCTTGATCCCTGGTCAGCTATGTTGATTTCTTGTGGAGACAAAGAAAAGATATGTCCTCATTTTCACGGCAAAATAAGATGGAAGTATTTGGTTTCAAGTGCCTGTTAAGTCATATTTCGAGATAATACGAAGGTCGCGTAGTTAAAGAGGTTAAAGCTAGTTCAATTACAATGGAAGGCCGTGACTAAAGCCTTTAGGGTGACATGAGTGACTTATTAAAATTGGTCTCATGAATCAATGATTTTTTAAGCCATGTTGCAAGATGATTTCAAGTTTTGTTAAATTCACATCATAGGGAGACTTTTCAAACTGTGGGATCTAAGGGGTTCGGAACACATGTATTTCAAATCCAAGACTTACGCATGATACTTTATGAAAAAATGATTTCTATTCAAAGCCATGAGATTCAATCTAAAAAAACAAGGTCATAACAGAATTTTTTTTGCGCAGGCCATGAGGTAATTGATTTCATTAAGTCATTTGAGATTAAAGCAGGTAAATCCATTTGGTGATCAAGTTATGGAAGACATTCACAATTGGAAAGTCAATACAAGTCATGTGCAAATAGCACATAATTGTATTCAGCGGCTATTGTAAGATTCATTTCGACTTGCACACTACTGCTAACTCAGACAACATTGGTAAAAGCAAAACGATTACCGCCATTATCCCAAATTCACTCTAATCAGGAATACCTAGCACATGAGATACAAAATTCAGAGGGATACAATATAATTTTTTTTCCTGCTAAGGCTATGAGTTTCTCCGAAGATTGACTTTGAGCTTATCAGGTATGCTCCTACTAGTGTATGTTGGAAGCCTTGCTGAATATGAAAATCTCGCATCAGACGAAGGAAAATTGTGCATATGCAATTAGGACTGCTGAGTGAGGGGCGCGGATTCTGCTGTACGGCGGGATACATCTAGCTTGCAATTCACTTCTCCTCATAACCTTGCCCATTAGAAGCAGCATTTCACCTTGGACTCTACCAATCCTCCACCTGCACCATACAAGATAACTTTTGCAATGAATAAATCAAAGGGAAATTGAAGTACAGAAAAGGACAATACAACAACAATGTTTTCAAGGGATAACACAATGTAATGTGAGAGGTTTCAAATTGAATACGCACCATGAGGTTCATTACAAGCTTAAAAAAAACAGAAAAAGTGAACATGATCGAAACCGTTCGCAACAGCAGCTCCAGCGTATTCTGCCGAACAAGGAAGACTGCACATCATAGCTCAGTAAAACATCCCCAAAAGGGAATTCTAGCAGCCACTTCAAATATCCCAACCATCCTGCATAAGTGCATAACCAAGCTTAATGAGAAATCTGCAAAGTGTTTTACAATGTACCATGATTCATATGATGTTACAACAAGTTACCTCCAGCCAACGCCTCCCAACATTACCAAGAAGTTGTGCACATATTGTAAGCTTGTAGACTTTAGTATTGCACAAGTAAATCCACATGATATGAACCTCTCTTCAACCTGTATCATATGAACAAAATTGCAAAAATTAATTCATGATTCTTCAAGCATCAAATGACGATTTACCGTGTCTGAAGCCTCTCTACAACAATGCAAAAAACGCATATCACAGCGAGCCGCAACCTATATGATGTATGTCCTCCATACTGTCAAACGCAAAATCCACAACTTAACCCCACGCAACGTCATAGCCACACCAAGTAACCTTGAAAAACAGCAGCAGTACAAAACCATTTCTTGGTGACAGCCACAATTCATGGATAGAACCTGCAAATGCACAGAGTGGGTTATATGCAAGGGTAAACCATGGATACCAGTTAATTCCATAACTTGGGCATTAGTGAATTTCAACAAAAAAGAAGCAGTAGTTCACCGGTGCCGAGTCTTCACGCCGAAACTGATGGACAAAGCTTGGAATTCTCATGTATTACCTCGAGTTATTATGCCAATACAGGATGAACATCACCTTACGACCGAATGCGGTAAACCCGATTCAAGCCATAAACCTGCAATAGACCAAACTCAGTGTAATAACAGAGGCCATATAGTGAGGTTTTGGGATTTGTATTGGTATCTCAAATGAAAAATATTGGAATGTCATATTAGGAAAATTGTAGTTACCAGATGTCGTGGCACAATGGTTTGCAGATGTGCATATGTTGTTGAGGCATGCTCCAGCTGCTCTAAACGACTTGCAGACATGTTGTAGATGCAAAATATTAAGATTAAAGCTCAAAAATAATGTAATTACAAAGGATGTGGAAATCACATTAAGTCACTAGGTGTTGAAATTCATACCTCCAAGAAATTTCCCAAATGAAGCATCGACTTTGTTTCATTCTCAAGCAAGATCATTGCCACTGAAGCTATCTTATTTCATAAGCTACATATGCCTGAGAATAGGAAGGATCGAGTGCCTCCATAAGATAGCATCGTTCTCAAGTCGAACACAGGTTGAACACTCACTTAAAGGCACTTGCTTTGACAGCACAATCTCCCTCCCGAACCGGCACGGAGGTATACAAGCTTTATGACCTACAACCGGAAGCATATGCCACAAAAAGACTCTTCTGCCTCTCATGTTTCCTCAATAGCAAGCACATGAAAATCAAGGATTGATGTTGATGATCCTATCCGTGGCTGTTATCGAAGTTTTTTATCCTCCACACCATCTCTGCACATAAGAAGTCAATGTCAGTGAAGTTTGTTTGAAATCCTAAAAAGAGTATATTTCAAGGTTGAAGACTATAATGATTCTTGATTCTACAACATTTCCAAGAGGGCAAATCAGAAAGAGCTGAGTCACTTGGATATTGCTGCAATTTAATAAGCTGCTATCTTCACCAAGTGAATAACCTGCAGACAAAACAAGACTATGAATTAGAAGATAGGCACTGTACAATTGATAAAAAATGAGCCACTTTTGCTATTTTCAAATGTAGAATACAGGGGCCCATTAAGTACTCGCCTGCATAGCACAATTAAAGGGCGAAGAACAACCATCTACAATTCACAAATCGAGAAAGAGAACGAGAATTGAGCGACAGAAACAATATGGACATTTCACCTGTAGAATTTTCGGGGAAGCTCTACGCCCGCACCCCAAGAGCGTATGAATCATGATGTAGCTGCTCCTCGCGCGTGAAAGCGAGACCTGCGCATCTCATATTACCGTCACCATAATTCCATAAACCCATCACAGAGCGAAAATCATGGTCCTAGGCGTGCATCGGAAGTCTTGACATCCAAATTGCGATACAAATGTTGATTCCGCATACCAATTCATTCAGCAATAACGACAACCATTTTTGACAGCAGCTCCTACACTGGCCAATACACATGTTTCCTCAACAACAGGACTTAAGCCACCGATCATTTCGTAGCCCCCGTATCACCTACAGCAATATAGAATAAACATGAGCAGAAAACGGAACAAAGACTGCTCTAGATTGTACAGACCACGCCGAGGAACATCACACCTGCAGCATGAATAAAATAAGTTATTATTTGTACTCAAAGAGGAGGATTCAAAACGTAAGGCATCAGAGTACCCACACCTTCAACAAAATGTTACCGCAGTGACCGTTCATGGCACCTTGTGCATAACAAATTGACCTGCACCAAACATATCCACACTGTTAAAAGAAAACACATACTTGCTGCCAATTAGAAAAGGATGAATACCAGTAAAGTTAGCAAAAAGTTTGCAAAGCTTTTACTCGTAATTTTCGACTTGGTTCTTGTCCTTGCCTTGCCACCTTTAAAAATCATACCCTGCATCATTTTTCAAATGTAGTTACAAATCAATTACCACAGTAAAAGCACAGAAAAAGGTAGTTACTGCAGTGAAAATCAATTGAGGTATTTACCCCACTACAGACAAAAGAGGAGGCAAAACCTCACCTCAATCCTCCAAATACCTTCCCCATATAAAACCATGAGGGAATGCTGCATCAGAAAAGAGGACCCTAACCCTCCAACATCAGCCGCCCATCTTCAAAGAACCCTAATCCATTCTACAGTAGTAGTTCATCTTCTTCCCAACTATCTTCACCATCATTCATCAAATATCCTCCATTGATAAACCAAACATAATCTTCAACTCCATGACAAATCTCTTCTCCTTCCAGTTTTCGCAATAACTGTTCAACCTCTATCGATCCAACTCAACCTCCTCAAATCATCTTCAAGATCAACAAACCAACAAATCTCGACCCAAAAAAAAAACCTCTTATCTTTCAAAAAACCATCGAACCTTCTTCTTCCATTTCTAACAGCAATAAAAAATCATAAACAGACCTATTTCACCTGCAAAAATCTAACACAAATCTCAATCCACTTCAGAAACCAAAACTGACCCATCTTCCGTTAATCGTCCGAACCATACAATTTCCCTTCTTCAAACTCACAAACACACCTCCAAATCCCCTTTTCTCTTCCTTCACCAACAGAACACCTGATTCTTAAACAACCCAAACTTCAATCAACTCCTACAACCTCGACATCATTCAACAAATCTTCGAACCCCCTAACCCCAAAACAGAAAATAAAACCGCAACAGTCCAATCTTCATAACTTCAACAACCCTCACCCATTTCTTCAACCTTCCAAACTCAAAAAAACCTTCAAACCAATCAAATACACCGAATCAGAATGAATAGAAAGAGATGAAATGATTAGAGAAACAAACAGAAAGATCATTGTAAGCCAAAACGACGACGAGAAAGGCCGTTGGTGAAGGTAGAACCGTGATTTTGCATAGACTTTGACGTTGCCGTCCGTCGCGAGGGATGTCATTTTGGGTTTATTGCCTTGTGTAGTTTTGATCTGAGTTCGAGATCGTTATTTTCTTTTTTTCTTTTTTTAAAAAAAAAATGTTGTTTTGCTTTTATCACAGTTTGTTTACAGCGTGTTGAGGATGCTACCTGAGTCATTTGGGAGAATTGTTTTTTTCATTTTATTTTATGTTATTTGTTTTTTTATTTTATTTTATTTTACTTTATTGTGTTTTACCAATTAGCTTCTTGGAGCAGACTACATGAGGTGAGGATGGGTTAAGGCCCACATCCTCATTATATCCTCCTCTGTTCACATACTCTTTGAAAGGCCATGCACACCCCTCCGTTTTTATCTTTGTCTTTCTTGTTTCTTTTTATGTACATACTTTTTTATAATACGTAATATTTAAATTGGCTTATAAAAAGATTGTTAATATTTTTATAGATTTTTGAACTTTTTTCTTCAAGGTTAAATTTTAGCTTTTTTTTACTTGTCATTGGGATTTATTTTCATATTTTTCGTTTTGGGTCGATGAAGAAGTTTCCACCGTTTAGCCGTCAAAATATTGACGTGAAACAAAGGATCCAAGACCACCTTCATTTTCCGATTTTATTTCGATTTTTGGATCGATGAGGTCTTTTATTCGTAAGCGTCGCGTATCGAAGTTGATAACCTTCTCGATTTCAAATCTTGTGTGAATAACCATTGGGGTCATTTTCCGTACTTTGGGATCGTGATAGGCTACCTTCGATTAATCGACATTATGTTTGCGATTAAGACGAGATCCCATTCTTTCGTGTCCCGATTCGATTCACTAAACTAACCAATAACTTTAATTTTCGTTAAATATTATTGTGAATATTATTGTTATATTATCATATTATTATTCATATTATCATATCTCATTATTCATATTCATTCACCCATATTCGAAAATACCTAATAACTTATCGAAACTCCTAAAAGCCAAATTGGTGGACTGTTGGATCTTTGGTCATTTGCAGGTATCCTACTTTAAGTCGTGCTTGACTTTTCTCAAGGCGTAGTTTAGGACACAAATGCACACACACGACTTTCTCTTGGGCTACCTTACAATGAGACCCCTTTATTTCGTGCAATCCCGTGTAACTTACATGTATCTCTTCCCCATTTCGATGTATGTTTCGCATTTCTTTGATTATTAGTTTATCTCCTAGGAGAACCCATAGAGACTAGAGCGGATCAAACTATTTTCAAACTAATTCTCGATTCATCGTCGAGCCATTTTCAAACCCTTGTAAGTCGAGTGCTCATACGCATTCGCCATCAACCTATTAAAACTCGACCCTTGATGCGTAAGTCAAGTCGGTCTCTTTTTTTTCAAACTATTTCATTTCCAACACGCTTTGCACGCGATAATAAGTTAAACCCTTGATCCAACGTCAAGTGGATTTTCGTAACAAACTATCAATCAATTAACAACTATTCAATTCTTTTCAAGGTGTAAAGAGTAGGTTCAAGTCTTTGATCTTGCTTTCCGTTGTTTATATGCGAGTTATGTTATTCGTGTGTAAGCAATTGACGCCTTTAAATAATATTAACAAACTCGATAATACTCGACCATCTCCAATTACTCATCCTTTCACTCACCTTTCAAACAACTTCTTTTACGATGAAAAAGAGAATGTCCCAAGTCTTTGGTTCGCTCTCCCGACTACTTGGATCCGAGAAGCCTTTCTCAAGCTTCAAGTAGTCGTCATCCGACCAATTTCATCCTTTTATACACCATTTCAAATTCAAACAACCTTCTTTTACGATGAAAAAGAGAGTGTTCCAAGTCTTTGGTTCGCTTTCCCGATTACTTGGGGTCTGTGAAGTCTTTCTTAGGCTTCAAGTGATCGTCATCATTTCAACCTTATCCTTTCAAACATATCATTCCTTCATGATGAAAAAGAGAGTGTCCCAAATCTTTGGTTCGCTTTCCCGATTACTTGGGTCCGAGAAGTCTTTCTTAAACTTCGAGTAATCGTCATCCGTACTCACTTCAAATTCAATTCAAACCCGTTTCTTTCATGGTTGTTACCACGAAATACGACTGCTCTGATTCTTCATTCACTCTTGAATGTAAGATACGTAGGCACAAGATTGCGATGATCTTGGCGAGCACAATCCCCTTCATATTCCACTTCCCCTTATCCTTTCTCGTAGTCGAACTACGACGCTCTGATTTCTCATTCTCGTCCGAATGAGCATACATAGGCACAAGGGCCCCAATCCTTGGCGAGCACCCTATCCTCTAAACCATCCCCTTTCCCCTTAGCGTCTTTAGCCTTTATAGTACCATTTTAGTATTTATTATCGAGAAGAGAAGAATTATGTTTAGCTAATACCTTCCCCTCGCGTAACCGACTCCCGAACCCAGGAATATGGTTGCGACGACCGTGTTCCTTCCGCGTTTATGAGGTTTTCTCGATATTTTCCTCTCCCGTCTATTCGGGAAAAATAAAGTTCGGTGGCGACTCTGTCGAACTGCATTTCCGCGCCTTTTGCGCTAGGGTCGTATGTTCGAAATGAATTTTCGAGGTGCGACACCTTTTCTTTACCTAGCTTATGTTTCATTGCATTCATTGTAGCATTAGCATATGCATTGCATTGTCATTTGTGCAAGGGATCAAGAGATGTGTGTAATACCCCAAATTTTACCCTTTCTTTTTTATTTTTATTTTAAATTCTTATTAACCTAATAAATTAACCTTTTTTTTAAATCTTGTTTTTTTTAACTAATAATAATTTAATTAACCTTTTTTATAACTTTACTAATATTTTTTTATTAACTTTTTTTTTTCTATTTAGTTTATTTATTTAAAGCTATTCTTACTAACTTTTAGGATTTAGATTAAAATTTAACTTTTTTTTTTCTTTTCTTCAAGAGTAAATTTTTTATAACCCTTTTTTAAATTAATTTCTAACACATTTTTAATCAAATTCTAATATTTTTTAAAAATAAAAATCTAACTTCTTTTTAAAATTAAATCTTTTTTCTAACTTTTTTTAAATCTTTTTCTAACTCCTCTTTAAAGTTAAATCTTTTTCTATCTTTTTTAAAATTAAATCTTTTTTTCTAACTATTTTTAAAGCTAAATCTTGTTTTCTAACTTTAAATCTTTTTTTTTCTAACTTTTTTAAAATTAAATCTTTTTTTCTCTAACTTCTTTTTAAAATTATATCTTTTTTTCCTCTAAATTCTTTTTTAAAATTAAATCTTTTTTTTTTTTCTAACTATTTTAAAAATTAAATCTCACCTTTGTCACTTTTTTTGTTCTTTATTATTTTTACTCTAAATTTTTCTATCTTTCATTAAAAAAATAACAAAAATAGTTTTTTATTATTATTTAATTATTATTTTCGTATTTTAATTAAATCATTTTTTAAAATATTATTTTTTTCACTTTTTTCTAAATTATTCATAAAAATATCCAAAAAATCATAAAATAAAAAAATATTGAAAAATTTTGTTCCTTTTATAATATTTTTTATTTTAGGAATCAATAGGATTATTAGTTTTTATTTTAAGTTTATTTTAATTATTTTAAATTATTTAAATTTTATTTTTTCTTAACTAATTATTTAGTTTGGGCTTTAAAATGGGCTTTAGGGACATTATTGACAATTTGGTGTTAACCCTAATTTGTTCCCTATATATACATGTGTTGCCTTGTTGGAAAGGGGGAGAGAATGAAAAAAAAACCTAAGAGGGGTCAGAAGGTTTTCTTCAGAAAAGAGGAGAGAGAGGGAGAAACAAAGGAGATCCCCAGAGAAGAAAGGCGGTCGTTCCCACAACTCTTAAGAAGGATTGGAGCTCTCTAGTGTTCCCTTATTCAAACCTTTTTCACATTTACCGAAGCAAACCTCCGCTTCGTAGGTTAAATTACTAAACCTTTTGCCTTTTCATGTTTATGTGCATATTTTGCCATGTTAATGTGTTTAGGTCCGTTAAATTACTAAATCCTTTGCATTTTTCATATTTATTTGCATCCTTGCCATGTTAACCTTCATTGTTGTTTAGATCCGTAGATTTTGATCTGTATGAACCATGATTGTGTCGTATAGGATTGTTTGCATGTCCATTAATTGTCTGTTTGCATTTGCAATTCTATTGTTATTTTTTTTTTATCAAAACCTTTTTCAAAATCAAAACCTTTTTTATTAAAACTAAAACATTTTTTCCCAAAAAAAAACCTTTTTTGTTCCCGTAAATATTTTTTCCCAAAAAAAACCTTTTTTTTGTTCCCGTAAACATTTTTTTCCAAAAAAGCCTTTTTTTGTTCCCGTAAACATTTTTTTCTAAAAAAAAACCTTTTTGTTCCCGTAAACATTTTTTTCTAAAAAAAACCTTTTTGTTCCCAAAAACATTTTTTTTTATATATAATTTAAACTTAACTTTTTTTTATAATTTAAACTTAAATTTTTTTAACTAAGTAATTCCATTTTAAAATTAAAACCTTTTTTTATATATATAATTAAAATATTAAAAAAATTAAAACATTTTTTTACATAATTAAAATATTAAAAAATTAAAACCTTTTCGTAAGGAACTCCTTATGTTTGCCGTGTCATTTTGTGTACCTTTTATTTTCTTTATTCCTGCATTTCATTTGCATGCTTGAGGTTGAGATGTGCTTGTGGTGGCCACAGCCCCACACTATTTTCCTCCCTCACTTCATTCTAAGTGTCATTACATATTTTCATATTCTTCATGTTTTCAGAAATGTTTCTTTGTTTCTTTATACCCTCTGCCTTTATTACTTTTCTTATTTCTGTACCTTAATTATTCCTCCATATAATGATTTGTCATATTTTCACATTTTTTACAGTTTTATCCTTCCGAAGGATTAGGTCCAGCCTTTTGGCCGCCGAGTCAATAGCCTTACCCCTTTAATGGATCAAACCCTGTTTAGCCTAGGTGTCCCGCCGTGGGCAAAATTGCTTTTATCCTAGTGTTAGGTCAAAGAGTCGCCGCACTCATTTTAGGGTTTCCCGCCGCGGAATCCCTAACCTAATTTAACCCTAATTCACTTAACAATTTACAACGTAGATATTGGAGTTTCTACACTCCATGTAAGCGTGTCCCTAAGATACGTTTATTCCCCATTGAAACCATGGCCACAGTCAAGACGTTTCTAACCTCCCTTTTGAGGGGAACTACGATTACTCTGATTCCACCCCCGTAAGGATACGTAGGCACAAGATGCGATGTCTTGCCGAGTAAACTTAGAATTAACCCCTTAGGTCTCTTTTCTCACTTTTAATCCTTTGTACATATACCTTAAGCAAATAAATAAAGCAAATAGTAAACATTTGAACAAAAGGTTCCTGTAGAGTACTACAGAAGTTTAGGGTGCTAATACCTTCCCTAAATTTAACCAACCCCCGAACCCTAGATCTTTCCCCGCATTGTGTTTACGATGCAAAATAGGTTTTCCCTCTTTTGACCTTTTCCTTCGGATAAATCAAAGAGCGGTTGTGAATTGAATTGCGATTCAAACTCATTAATAGTTTGTGATCCTATTTCCACCGCAACAGAAAATGGCGACTTCACTGGGGACTCCTTTAACTTTTGAGGGTTATCCCTAACTTGTTCATATTTATTACTATCTGTGTTATTATTCATTTGCATGTATATATTTGCGCTTTGATTGTGGGACTGTTCCTTGTGCTGTGAGATAGGTCCTAACCCGGATCTAGTGTACCTTAGGTAAATGGCAATAGACCAAGGAAACTGTACGACGTATATCGATACGGTTGATCTGGTGGCCATGGTTAGTGCGACTTCTTGGTTGGTGCTTATATTCCTTAAGTCAAGTTGAGGATAATATTGAGGCTGCCATATGTTGTCAATGCACTAACTGACTTTTAGAACCCTAGTTAACTCATCTTGGCCTTTAGAAAGTAGTGAGGTAACCGGCTTTGGTGCAGACTAAAGTTGGTTGACACTCGATACTACGCTCATTGAGATCTTAAACTTGGAGGGTTTTGGTTGGCAAGTAAGTTTCCTTCTGAACAACCACCCTTGTGAAGGATCAATGATATTGAGATCCCTTAGAACCCGGTTACTTTTGTAGGACAGGATGAACCATCTAACTTCAGGGGAGGGTATTTGCCTTTGAACCTCATGCAAGCCTTTAACCTAGGACTTTGTGTGTTTTCATGCATTGCATCCATAAAGCATCTCATTGCATTGTATTTCATGGAGTTCAAATATCATTTATGGATATCGCGGGATACCATAAATAAAAAAAATATAAAATGAAAAAACAAGAAAAAGATTTCCTGGGTACCCCACGGCATTAGTAAATGTTTTGAATTCCATGAAATCTTCATTTACATTCACATTTTAGCATCATACTTTTGCATTACATGTGTCTCCCGATTTCTCACACTCGGTTCTCTCACCTTCCAGTTTCGTCACCCTGAGTTCTCGGCACCAATACAACACCAGAGCTCAAACTCGGAAAAGAATGAAGGATCAGGCAAAAGAGATTGATCGCCTTAGCAATGAACTTGAAGACCTTCGAGGGGGTATGGGGCGAATGATGGAATTGTTACATGTCATGAATGCTAAGATGGATACCCAGCCCACTGTTGTTTCTGAGATTACCGGCGTTACTGTGGACCCTCCACCAAGTGTGACCGTAGCAAGGGACCCACCTTATGGTCTTGCTCCGGGTTTTGTGCCTCCTCAAGCCACTGTTCCGATTAATCAACCTGTTCAGCAAGCCGTGCCCTTGTTTTCTGAAGTTTCTAGGGGGGCTCCTATCTTTGCACCACCTGTTGTACACACTCGTGCGCAACCGTACTTCAATGAGACAGTTTTTGATAATCTTGATGAGAATGTTGAGGGTTATGAGAAACATGATAAGCTTCGTGAGGAAGTAAACACTATCGTCCAGAGATTGAAAAAGGTAGAGGGTGATCAAATTTTTGGGACTGCTGCAAGGGATGTTTGTTTGGTCTCAGGTTTGGTTATTCCCCCGAAGTTCAAAACTCCGAACTTCAATCGTTATGAAGGTGCCACCTGTCCTAAGAGTCATCTGATCATGTATTATCGCAAAATGGCTGCCCATGTTGAGAATGATAAACTGATTATTCATTGCTTCCAAGACAGTTTGAAGGGTGCTTCTTCCAAGTGGTATTTAACTTTGGACCAATCCCGCGTTAAGAGCTTTCAAGATTTATCTGACGCTTTCATCAAACACTACAAGTACAATATGGATCTGGCTCCTGACAGAAGACTGTTGCTGAGTATGTCACAAAAGAATTTTGAGTCATTCAAAGAGTATGCTCAAAGGTGGAGAGAGACTGCTTCGCAGGTAGAACCTCCTTTGACCGAGAAAGAGTTAGCTGATTGGTTTGTCGACACAGTCCGTCCAGAATTTTACGAGAGAATGGTGGGTAGTGTGACTTCAAATTTCTCCGACATCGTTGCTGTGGGTGTCAAGATTGAATTGGGTATGAAGAGTGGTAAAATGACAAATAATCATGGCGCTTCTAAGGATCAGCCGAAGAAACCTCCGTATAGCTCCCAGAAAAAGAAGGAGAGTGAGACTAATGCTATATCCTCTGGTAGACCAAGGGAACGCTTTTATCGACATCCGCAAGGTTATGCTCAACCTCAAGGGTACCCAGTCCAATATGCTCAACAACCCTATGTGGCAGCTATTACACCTTCTTTCAATCAACAGGTTCCCATGTATCAACCTATGCAACAACCTCCTGTTTATCCGCCTCCTGTCAGCTACCTACAGGCACCCAATATTCCTGCTCCTCAACAACCAAAGAGTCCGGCTCCTCGCCAGAATATGCCGAATAGAAGAACGTATAAGCCTTGTCCGCCGATTCCAATGACTTTTACCGAGTTGTATCCCTCTTTGGTCAAGCAAGGTCTCATCACTACTCGGGCTTTGGGTCCGCCTCCTAATCCTCTACCCGCCAATTACAACGCCGCTGCTCATTGTTTATTTCATGAGGGTGCGCCTGGTCACGATCTGGAGAATTGTTATGCTCTCAAAAATATTGTTAGAGATTTATTGGAAAAGAAGGTTTTGTCATTTGAAGACCCTCAACCAAATGTTAAGAAGAACCCTTTTCCTAACCATGAGAGTGTCAATGCCATTAGTGTTGATTCAGAGGAAGGCTATGCCCTTGATATTGAACAGATTAAGACTCCTCTCAAAATGTTCCATTCGAAACTGTTTGAAGTTGGTTTGGTAGATACTCCCCACGTTGCATGCGCAAGTTGTGAAGCCAGTAGCAAAGGTTGTGTGTTGGTTCAGAATGATGTTCAGAGGCTAATTAACGAGGGTGTTTTACAAGTGACAAGCCAAGCCAAGAAGGATGTAGTCGCTGTGATTGAGCCTGTCTTCCATCAGCCTGAATCAAAGGGTAAAGTACCAGTGTTTAATTTATCAGGGGCAGGCTCCGCCAATCCCGTGTTCGATATACTAAAGCCGTTTATCCCTGAAGTGAATCAGCCTAAGCCTATAGTTATTCGAAGACCGAGTCCGTTTCCTTTCAGTGATCCTAAAGCTGTGCCTTGGAAATATGACGTGACGATGATCGACAAGGAGTCTGGGAAGATTATTCCAAAGGAAGAGGTTAAGGACACTGTGACCAATATCGCAGAGGCAAGCCATGACGACTCACAGTGATCATGAACCAGACGTCCTTTCCATTGAGGCTCCGCCAAAGGAAACTGTTACTCTTGAATGCAAGATTCCATAAACATTTAGAAGGATTTTTCCGACAGTTCATTTGTTTATTTATATGCATTTCTCTTTGATTAAGCATATTTAGCATGTACGAACTTGTTTATCTTTGATTAATTAATGCAACGCATATGTTTGTCTTGAATAAATCCATTCGTTTCACTCATTCAAAAAAACGTTTTCATAAATCATATTGCCAACTTTACCCGATCTCTTGTTCTGATGGAGATTTGGGGGGAGGATGACGAACCCAAAACGTCAGATTTCTTGTCGTATGCTTTCGATTGAAACCCGCTGATGATGTAAGGCATTGTTTCAAATCCCAAACACTGGAGATATAAGGATGTTAATCCCTAGTCAAACCTTTGAGCCTTGAAGTAGGAGTTTTTCTTTCTTTTTAAGAACCTTCATCCTAACCTGGGGCAGGGTAGGTTTCAGTTAAACTGATCGAGCGCTTAGACTCTTAAAAAGGAAGAGCCAACCTTCGAGAATTTATCCTTAGCATCTTAAGAAGTCCAATACAATGGCTATCCCTCGGTTACCTAAGGAGTGGGGCAGTCACGAGCCTTTCGAAAGATTTACACGACTTGTGCATAAAAGAATATTCAAAAAATAATAAAAGCCCGCTAAGTCAAAACCTATGAAGGAGACTTAGGCAAAACTGGGGCATCCCGCTGGACTCCAAAGTCAAATCAAAAGACGTTGTCCAGGCAAAAGTTAGGGAATAAGAACACCAAACCAGTAGTTTTTTATAATCCCTATTAAAGAACAAGGTCGTGTGATAGAAACGCCAAAAGAAATAGGGGAGTGACTGCCATGTCCAAAGCCTTGATAAGTTCTCGGCCATAGCAAATCCGCTTGAGATATGAGCGTTCGTATCCGATTAACTGAATTAGGATTGGAGAACATCACGAAGAATGGGTGGGTACAAATATAACTTTGAGCCTTTATCTTTTGTTTCTCAAACCGTGAACCGAGCCACGATACAACCTTTAAAAGACCTAATTGAAGTAGGACTTCGGTTGAAAGCATACTCGACAAGATCACGTTTCCTGACTCCTACGAGCTATGCTCAGGAAAATTCATGTTGGCATTATAATTAAAACTTATATCCTGACTAGTGATTTCGGTCACAAGTTATTGCGATATCCTTTTTCAAAACAAAAATTCAAGACAAATATATGTGCGCATTGACAAGCTCTGGATAGGCATTTCAGGCATGACGACTTTGCTTGATATCTTAGAGATTTACATATGAACATAACCCGTGGAACTTGAAGATCCTGCTAAACAGGGGCAGGCAGTTTCCCAGTTCGCTTACCAACGCGAGTCTGACATTCTTGAAGAGCTGTCTCTCAAAGACTTCATCGTGACACGATTAATTTGTGCCAGTTACGTCGAGACCTGACAAATCTCTCAAAGAGTTTGAAAACAGTGGGGCAACCAGACTCCGTGTTCTCTATAAAATCCTCTTGAGATGACCCTACCTCGCAACGCAAGTATCCTGGGGCACCATGTTTTTGAAGAAACAAATGGCGGCTACTATAAGGTCCTGCAAGATCAAAACCATGGGATTTCACAATTTTTTCATGCACCCGATGGATTTTACTCACAGCGGCCTTCATACCCCAGTAAATCTCAGTGTTACAACAGGCTCCTAAACTATTGCCTCATCATAGTCCCCAGAGAGACTATAATCTGACAACTTTTTCTGGGGTAACTCGAAAGTGTCCCTCAGGTTTTCTCCTCCCCATGTGAAGACGTGATACTGTACACCCAAGCAGATTACCTTCTCCTCAGAAAATTCAGAACTTTAAAACTAGAGTTGGTTCCACCATTGATCTTTCTTACCCATGATTGACGTATTGGTTGCAGAGAACGCAGGGTATTTCCGTCGAGATGTTTATTTCATCTCTCGTCCCGTCTCTAGTCTGTTTCGTCAGCATACGCAAGGGCATAAGCATCACATGGCTATTTCATTACATATTCATTACATATTCATTACATATTCATTACATATTCATTACATACTCATTACATACTCATTTCATAACATCCTGCATATTCACATACATCAACGTACATTCACATTAACATATGCATTAACATGTGCATTAGCATTCACAGGTTCATTGTGTTTCACCATCATTTGGTTGTTACCGCCGAGTAACTGGGGTTCGTCAATTCTCTCCAAATAGATTGTCAGTCTTAAGCATAAAATACCTACTTATTTCCAGCTTCCCCACGGAGCTCGATCCTCGTGGATGACGGTTACTTCAGCTATCTTTCCTCGCCAGGATAAGATATCTACCCTTCGAGTTCATTCCCTCGATGGAGTTTTGATTTCCAGTCTTCTTTCTAGCTCGATCCTAGATTGAATCTCAGTCTTGTCGGTCGTTAATCCCAACCGGACGTGCATTTATTTTGCACCATCTAAAGATTTTCACCATACCATGACAGATACGCGACTATATCACTTGAGAAGTTTATCACTATACCCGGACGTGCATTTATTTTGCACTATCTTTCAAGAAAAACAGCACAATCCTTTACAGATACATGCCAGTTCACGCCTGGAAAATCTATCAGTAAAACACTTTACAATCCTACATGTTACAACCCTTTACACTTTACATCTTACAGCATCAACACACGACATTTCTCACCTAAGAAGTCGATCATATCCTCGTTATGACTCGCAGCAAATGGCCATCTCCATGGAGCAGTTGGGCTTCCATTTACCTGCCGTCTTGAGTTTTGAACCAAATCGTATTCAGGAGAGCACGATCTTGAGTTACGGGAAGGTTTGAGCGAAATCATATTCAGGAGAGCACGATTCTGAGTTATGAAGAAGTTCATTTATCCTTTAGTAAAAGAAGGAGCGGAATCATATTCAGGAGAGCACGATTCTGAGTTATGAGGAAGTTCAGTTGGCCGTTTTTCAGGAGAGCACGATTCTGAAGAATGAAGAAATTTCAGGAACCGAATCATATTCAGGAGAGCACGATTCTGAGTTATGAGGAAGTTCGATTACCCAGTTTCATATTCAGGAAAGCACGATTCTGAAGTATGGAAAAATTCATTTACAACCAAATCATATTCAGGAGAGCACGATTCTGAAATATGAGTATATTCAGTCATCCAGTTTCATATTCAGGAGAGCACGATTCTGAAGTATGAGTATATTCAGTTTCATATTCAGGAGAGCACGATTCTGAAATATGAAGAAATTCAGTCATCCAGTTTCATATTCAGGAGAGCACGATTCTGAAATATGAGTATATTCAGTCATCCAGTTTCATATTCAGGAGAGCACGATCCTGAAGTATGAGGAAGTTCAGTTTACCCTTTTCATGTTCAGGAGAGCACGATTCTGAAGCATGAAGAAGTTTATTTATCCTTCAGTAAGAGAAGAATCAGAATCGTATTCCAGGCGCCGACCTTAAATGCGAGAAGATTTATTTATCAGATAAGCAGCAGCCTCTTTATTTGAGTGCTTATCCATTTTTTGCACATAAGTCCCTTCCAACGATAAGTGACAGTTCTCCCTCGAGAAGCTTATCAGGGCAATTCCCATCAAAGTCCATTTATTTTGGCATACAGTCGGTCTTTACCCTGTATATTTGCTACGGAGTTCCGAAAAGTCCGTTTGATCCTGTCACGAGGGGTAGTTTACAGAAGCTTGGATGTTATTCCTTGCTCAATGCTCCAGCATTCTGTAATCGATCTTACAATCGTACGTGATCCAGTTTTTATTTTTAGATTCCCCAGTGGAGGCCGTCTCATAGGTACCATCTCCATTCGAGGATCTCGTTCCTTTTCTAAAAGTGACAATTGGTCATTCGCACCAGTTGACTATCATTTTTTAGAATTCCCCAGTGATGTACTGTGTCTCAGCGCGTCGTTTTCCCCAGTGTGTTCTTCTCGTAGCATCTGTGTCGTCGTATTCGTCAGCATTTTCGCATTCATCATTCCAGCATACGCATCACATCATATTCACGGCATCATCTGCATTAATCTGTTCTCGCTTTGTCCATAGCATTGCATATCGCCGCATATAAGGGCAAAATTTTCGGTTATCTATATTTAAATCCCTCCACCATGATTCCTTGAGTCTCCGTCACTCAAATCATCTGGTGTAGCTATTTAAATAGGGGCAACTGTAATACCCCAAATTTTACCCTTTCTTTTTTATTTTTATTTTAAATTCTTATTAACCTAATAAATTAACCTTTTTTTTAAATCTTGTTTTTTTTAACTAATAATAATTTAATTAACCTTTTTTATAACTTTACTAATATTTTTTTATTAACTTTTTTTTTTTCTATTTAGTTTATTTATTTAAAGCTATTCTTACTAACTTTTAGGATTTAGATTAAAATTTAACTTTTTTTTTTCTTTTCTTCAAGAGTAAATTTTTTATAACCTTTTTTTAAATTAATTTCTAACACATTTTTAATCAAATTCTAATATTTTTTAAAAATAAAAATCTAACTTCTTTTTAAAATTAAATCTTTTTTCTAACTTTTTTTAAATCTTTTTCTAACTCCTCTTTAAAGTTAAATCTTTTTCTATCTTTTTTAAAATTAAATCTTTTTTTCTAACTATTTTTAAAGCTAAATCTTGTTTTCTAACTTTAAATCTTTTTTTTTCTAACTTTTTTAAAATTAAATCTTTTTTTCTCTAACTTCTTTTTAAAATTATATCTTTTTTTCCTCTAAATTCTTTTTTAAAATTAAATCTTTTTTTTTTCTAACTATTTTAAAAATTAAATCTCACCTTTGTCACTTTTTTTGTTCTTTATTATTTTTACTCTAAATTTTTCTATCTTTCATTAAAAAAATAACAAAAATAGTTTTTTATTATTATTTAATTATTATTTTCGTATTTTAATTAAATCATTTTTTAAAATATTATTTTTTTCACTTTTTTCTAAATTATTCATAAAAATATCCAAAAAATCATAAAATAAAAAAATATTGAAAAATTTTGTTCCTTTTATAATATTTTTTATTTTAGGAATCAATAGGATTATTAGTTTTTATTTTAAGTTTATTTTAATTATTTTAAATTATTTAAATTTTATTTTTTCTTAACTAATTATTTAGTTTGGGCTTTAAAATGGGCTTTAGGGACATTATTGACAATTTGGTGTTAACCCTAATTTGTTCCCTATATATACATGTGTTGCCTTGTTGGAAAGGGGGAGAGAATGAAAAAAAAACCTAAGAGGGGTCAGAAGGTTTTCTTCAGAAAAGAGGAGAGAGAGGGAGAAACAAAGGAGATCCCCAGAGAAGAAAGGCGGTCGTTCCCACAACTCTTAAGAAGGATTGGAGCTCTCTAGTGTTCCCTTATTCAAACCTTTTTCACATTTACCGAAGCAAACCTCCGCTTCGTAGGTTAAATTACTAAACCTTTTGCCTTTTCATGTTTATGTGCATATTTTGCCATGTTAATGTGTTTAGGTCCGTTAAATTACTAAATCCTTTGCATTTTTCATATTTATTTGCATCCTTGCCATGTTAACCTTCATTGTTGTTTAGATCCGTAGATTTTGATCTGTATGAACCATGATTGTGTCGTATAGGATTGTTTGCATGTCCATTAATTGTCTGTTTGCATTTGCAATTCTATTGTTATTTTTTTTTTATCAAAACCTTTTTCAAAATCAAAACCTTTTTTATTAAAACTAAAACATTTTTTCCCAAAAAAAAACCTTTTTTGTTCCCGTAAATATTTTTTCCCAAAAAAAACCTTTTTTTTGTTCCCGTAAACATTTTTTTCCAAAAAAGCCTTTTTTTGTTCCCGTAAACATTTTTTTCTAAAAAAAAACCTTTTTGTTCCCGTAAACATTTTTTTCTAAAAAAAACCTTTTTGTTCCCAAAAACATTTTTTTTTATATATAATTTAAACTTAACTTTTTTTTATAATTTAAACTTAAATTTTTTTAACTAAGTAATTCCATTTTAAAATTAAAACCTTTTTTTATATATATAATTAAAATATTAAAAAAATTAAAACATTTTTTTACATAATTAAAATATTAAAAAATTAAAACCTTTTCGTAAGGAACTCCTTATGTTTGCCGTGTCATTTTGTGTACCTTTTATTTTCTTTATTCCTGCATTTCATTTGCATGCTTGAGGTTGAGATGTGCTTGTGGTGGCCACAGCCCCACACTATTTTCCTCCCTCACTTCATTCTAAGTGTCATTACATATTTTCATATTCTTCATGTTTTCATAAATGTTTCTTTGTTTCTTTATACCCTCTGCCTTTATTACTTTTCTTATTTCTGTACCTTAATTATTCCTCCATATAATGATTTGTCATATTTTCACATTTTTTACAGTTTTATCCTTCCGAAGGATTAGGTCCAGCCTTTTGGCCGCCGAGTCAATAGCCTTACCCCTTTAATGGATCAAACCCTGTTTAGCCTAGGTGTCCCGCCGTGGGCAAAATTGCTTTTATCCTAGTGTTAGGTCAAAGAGTCGCCGCACTCATTTTAGGGTTTCCCGCCGCGGAATCCCTAACCTAATTTAACCCTAATTCACTTAACAATTTACAACGTAGATATTGGAGTTTCTACACTCCATGTAAGCGTGTCCCTAAGATACGTTTATTCCCCATTGAAACCATGGCCACAGTCAAGACGTTTCTAACCTCCCTTTTGAGGGGAACTACGATTACTCTGATTCCACCCCCGTAAGGATACGTAGGCACAAGATGCGATGTCTTGCCGAGTAAACTTAGAATTAACCCCTTAGGTCTCTTTTCTCACTTTTAATCCTTTGTACATATACCTTAAGCAAATAAATAAAGCAAATAGTAAACATTTGAACAAAAGGTTCCTGTAGAGTACTACAGAAGTTTAGGGTGCTAATACCTTCCCTAAATTTAACCAACCCCCGAACCCTAGATCTTTCCCCGCATTGTGTTTACGATGCAAAATAGGTTTTCCCTCTTTTGACCTTTTCCTTCGGATAAATCAAAGAGCGGTTGTGAATTGAATTGCGATTCAAACTCATTAATAGTTTGTGATCCTATTTCCACCGCAACAATGTGCCTATTAAGAAGAGGCTACCAAAGGTTCTAGGGCTAATCAAGAAGCTATAGTCAAGTTATCATCCTCAACAAGCCTTCAGTAAGAAGTCAAAGCTCCTTGGGAAAAGGGATGGATACGAGTCTGCCTACCTCCTATCTAGGGGGTCATTGAAAGTCATCTGATGATGTTGAGTCCAGGGATATGGATATAATCTATTGTGAAATCTCATGAAATACCTTGAGGGTCATTGTGGAGCTTATTCAAGTCATTGTTCAAAGTGCAAGAAGCCACAGCCAAAGGTGGTGCAGTTAGGGTTTTCATCTGGTCAACCCCAAGTCAACTATGTAATTGGAGGAGATTAAGACTCAATTACAAGCAACTATGATCATGGAATGTTGTGTTGAGACAACTAAGAGATTAGTCCAAGATCAATTCATCAATACTCAAGAGTGTGAGAAGTTTCTAAGCTAGGGTTTCTAAGCTTGGCAGTGTAAAATCCCCTATTTAGTGCCCAACTTCAAGACCACATAACTCAAAGATACAAGTTTCATCTCATCTTGACTCCATCATGAGACTTGTATAGCATGTTCTTAGCTTTATTTTGAGTACTAGAAGTCGTCCATTGAATTTCTAGAACTCAAGATATGAAGCAGACAAGTTACAGGTCATCAGATGAATGTGATTTTAGTCCTTGAAAGTCAACCAACTTCTAAGACATTTTTGACCTAGAAGGATGTCTCTCCTCATGTTGACCCAAACATGAAAGTTCTCCCTTATGATCCTAGATTTCTAAAAAGTACTAGAAGTCCTCAAGCTGATTTGTGAAGCTCAAGATATGAAGGTTGCAAGGCAGGGGTATTTTAAGAAACTTTGATTATAGGTCACTTTTGATTATAGGTCAATTTCACCACTTTTCACATCTCAAATGGAAATCTTTCCAACTTGAAAGTTGCTCCAAATGGGGCCATTTGCTCAATCAAACATCAAGGCACCATGGATTTGGCTTGGATAGAAGATTTGATGAAGAAATTTTCATGTAAAGGGCATTAAAGTACAAAAAATCAAATCAATTCATGTTGGACCAATTTTATCCAAGTTTGTGCATATTTTGAGTGCAAAATACGTTCTTAGCACAATGGCATTTGCAGAATTGCAAGTTGAGTTCAAAATAATTACCATTCTCCATGTTCCTTTAAGTATAAGTTACATGATCAATATCAACCATATGATTAAAATAAGGAAGCAATCTCCACCATTGGATCACACACATCATGTGAAAGCTATCTGAAGTTAGCTCAAAGCTTTGTAAGATCTGTTTTGGCACGGTTCATGAAGTTTCAAAGCAAGAAAAATTGGATTTCCATTGGGCTTGTACATGCTGCAATTGGGCTTTATATCCATCCATATCCAAAGTATAAATTGTTGGGATCATTCACAATCAAGGAGAACATAATTTGGAGACAAAAACAGTTAGAAATCATTTGGAAAAAGTGAGAGAAAAGTGAGATTCGAGTTTTCAGTTTCATCAAGATTCAAGCCAAATTGCTCATTCTAACAGCTCTAGGAAGGATCACTAATTGTTTCTGGATCAAATTCATCAAGGATTCATTGCATCTGAAGGCTTAGTGGAAGCTCTCCACTAGGTAATCCATCTTTCAACTTTCCTCTATGATTAGAGAGAATTGGCATGCCATTTTCACACGTTTGTAATCCTCGCACTTCATATATTGATTCTGGATTGGTTTGATGCTTGATTGTGACAATTCTTGATAGAGCATAAAAACTTGTAGCTTTCGGTTAGGGCTTGTCTTAGAGGGAAAATGAAAAAGAACTATGGCATTGTGTTGTATGAAGCAAGACGAGTTGATTGATATTAAGACTTGTGAGTTTCGTGGACTTTTGTGAGTTGCTACAGTGGTCGTCTCAAGGTTGAAGACGACCGGAGTATCTCCGGCCACCGTCTACAACTCTTCCCCCCAATTCCTTATTTAAATGCTAGTTGATACGTGGCTTGATGTAATCCATTAAATCTAGGATGAACACTTGACTTGGACTTAATCTGAGGGCCACGATTCAATGATTTTTACATTAGAAATCTGAAGATTGTGTGGTACCCTCACAGCCTTAAGATAACTTGACTTCATCCCCAGCGTGTGGTCAGGATTGCATTTCAGGGATTGACTTCCCTTTTAATGAAACAGTGCGTTTCAGTGGCTTATATCCCAACCGTTTGATGGCATGACTAGTCTTTAGATGGAACAACTGGGATTCATTTTCATTTTACATTTTGATGCTGATGCACGCGTGTCTTGGTTGTAGCCACTAGATGCTTGACTGATATTTGAAACATAGGGCTATGATTGAGTCTTGGCTGTAGTTGACTAAAGTCAATGGACGGGGCTTTATCACTCTTTGCACCCCCCCTAAGTTTGAGCCCAGCAATTACACGTTATTGAGTTGCTATTCACACCCACTATTTTCCAATTTTTTTATATTTATTTTCTTTATTTGCATTTTATTTTCTACTTTCATTTTAATTCATTTAAAAATGTTAAATAATCGGAAAAATCATGAAAAAAAAATAAACTTAGATACATTGGCATGTGTTTTAATTTTCCATATTTTTAATTTAATTTTTCATTTCTTTTTCTATTTAATATTGTATTTTCTTTTTAATGTGTCCATTATTGTTGAAAATTGCACATGCTCACTTCTTGATTTTTCTTTCCTAATCAAAACACCAAATAAATTCATGGATATTTTTGTGCTTGTTTTTGATACCTTGATGGGAATTATAGTATTTTTCTCATTAATTTTAGATACCTTTTGTTTAGGGTTTAGGTTGATCCTTTAGCACCCTTCCCTCTTGCCTTGTTCTTAGGGTACCTCATGACTTTGCCTTCTGTTGGCATACCTAGACTTAGAACTTCCTTCTCAAATTTGGACCTCTGGTTCCTGAGACCAGGAGGGTACCTTAGGAAGTTTCTTAGATTTTTTAGGTTCATTTTACTATTTTTGGTAGATTTTACATTTTGGCGTACATTTGTGTGGTTTCAACCTTACCACTTGCCTAGTTTGCATTTTGTGTGAACTCTTTGCAATGCTTGTGCATCTAACTCTTGCATATTCATGTTGAAGACACCTTAAGCCACTTGTGTGATGAATTTCAAGTCTTAATCATGTTCCTAGCTTGTCTAAACTTAGGCTTCCTTTAGAACCTTTCCTTTAGCCTTTCCTTGTCGATACCCTTGAATAACTTCCATCTTTACATGATTCTTTTTCTTATTCTTTCTCCACATCTCCTCCTTCTAATCCCTCCATGTCCTATAATCTTAGGATACTTCTTGTGAGAGCCTAGTTCCTCATGTGGAGGAACCAAGTGCATTCAATAAGAAGTTGAGCCTTGGATGGACTCAAATACTTTGTACACTCCTTCCCCTTTGTCCTACAATCTTAGAATCCTTCTTGTGAGAGCTCAGTTCTTCCTGTTGAAAAAATAAGGGAATTCCATAAAGAAGTTGAGCCTTTGATTGACTCTTGTGTTGATACACATTGAACATAGTGGCTTCCTTTGGTCCTCACTATGCTTCTCTTCATTCATTCCTCTCTGTCCTATAATCTTAGGATCCTTCTTGTGAGAGCCTAGTTCCTCCTGTTGAGGAACCAAGAGCATTCCATAAAGAAGTTGAACCTTTTTGGACTCATGTGTCTTTACCCATTGATGAGTTTGGTTGAGTGCCATAGTAAGTTCCTGGGGTTCTTACTTTGCCTTTCATCCTCATTATCTTCACTCCTTCCTCTTTGTCCTACAATCTTAGAATCCTTCTTGTGAGAGCCCAGTTCTTCATGTGGAAGAACTAAGGGCATTCCATAAAGAAGTTGAGCCTTTGATGGAATCTTGTGTTGATACACATTGAAAATAATGTGTTCCTTTGGTTCTCACTATGCTTCTCTTCATTCATTCCTCACTGTCCTACAATCTTAGGATCCTTCTTGTGAGAGCCTAGTTCCTTCTGTGGAGGAACCAAGTGCATTCCATAAGAAGTTTGAACCTTTTTGGACTCCTGTGTTTTTACACATTGAACTTAGTGAGTTTAGTTCTCCTTTTGCTTTCCCATTATCTGGTTTATCCCCTCCCCTGCATGTTGTTTGATTTGGTGCATTAGGATAGAAGTGCATGTGTAGGCATTCTTTCTCTTAAGTCTATGTTTGCATTAAAGGTTGAGGTTTCATCCCTTTGCTTGATTGTTTATTTTCCCTTTGTGTTTGCTTGTGTGCATTAAAGGTTGAGGTGTCCTCCCTTGCTTGTATTGTTGCATAGCATGTGCATCCATTCGCATTCATGTTTCATCTGCTTAATGATTTTAGCTCTGCTTTTGCTTTCCGTTGACATGTTCCCTTAGGATTCTCACATCCTTGTCCAAGGATGGTGATGATAGACATTAGGTTCTAATCCCTTGCATGATAACAAGTAGGATAGAATTCCATTTCTAAACTCAACCTTAGGACCATCTTGCATGATAACAGTAGGGTTTTGGTTAGTTCCCCTTAGAGTCCTCTTTCTCTTCTAATCCTCAAACAATAATAAAACACCTAATAAAGGCTAATGAGTATTGTACGTTACGAGCCTTAACCTACTTGGGAAATGATAATTGAGCGGTCTCCTCTTAATCATCTAGAGTGTTAGCATATTTTCTTCGGACGATATGCGACACATTCGTTCCTAGGTCATAGTCTCTAGTGCAATATGAGTTACAAACATTCTTTCAAAACACTTCTCTAATAAAAGACAAAAACAAACACTCAAAATTCCTTTTGCCCTGTGGGCTCTTTGATTAGAAAATATTTCCAAATAAAAGAGTTTTGTTAACTCTTAGTTCTACCGCAAATGGTAACGCCTAAGTCTCCAACGAGCGAGCTGCATACACCAAACTGCTAGAACTACCTGTTAACCTTACTCGGGTAAAAAACAGTTGAACAAACTTGTGTTCTCTTTATCCCGAACTACGTAAGCTCTGATCTCTCATACCTGTTGAGAGTACGTAGGCACAATATGTGATGTCTTGGCAAGCAACCTTCCCCCATCCTTTAGTCGTAGTTAGTCGAACTACGTTGACTCTGACTTTCCCATTGCACGAGGGAATACGTAGGCCCAGAGCTGCGGCGCTCTGGCTAGTCCTTTTTCTTTTCTTTGTCCCAGACCATTAGCTAAATAGATAAACAACCCTTTAGATAAGAAAAAAAGCGTGGATCCCATTGAATGCAACAGACGTGAGGGGTGCTAATACCTTCCCCTCGTGTAACCGACTCCCGAAACCGAGATTTGGTTGCGATGACCGATCTTATCCCTTTTCGTTAGGTTTTTCCTGATCGTTTCATTTCCCTCCTTTGGGATAAATAACGATAGGTGGCGACTCTTTTGTCATTTCCGATACCTTTTTTTTGCAGTAGCGACAGCTGGCGGCTCTGCTGGGGACTCCAACGGTTCCCTATGTGAGTCAATCCTAGCGCTTGTTTGTTTATCTTTTGGGTGTGTACATACGTATTGTACTTTACTTTATCTTTATTTTCCCACATTTACTTTTTCAGCATTATATCATTATTGCTGTGTTGTCGTTGGGGGGGGGGGGTTGATACTGAGAGATAAGCCAGACCCAGGCTTGAGCATAAACATAGCTAGAAGCGGAAAGTAGTGGTGAACCTGTATGTTAGGCATGCACTAGTTCCCACGAAATTTGTGCTCAGACGATATTCTCTTTGATGACTTTCTTTCCTGCCCTATGGGCCGTTGAAAGGATTTCAGATCGGAGGGTTGTCGACTCTGGGAACCGATCATTTGTGATTCAGCTAAGTAAGGCCTCTTCAGGAGATGATGTTGCCAAACCAGAGATGGTGAACGTATCATCCTTTCTTGAAAGTCTGTGACGCTGATGAACGCATAGGATGCCGAACCTTATCAGTGGATAGGTCTATACCTGTGAGAGGGATTGGATTATGCAGGAAACCTTGAAGTTCAGACTACCCAGTTTCTTTGCAGTGTGAATCTGTGTTCTTGGTACAAGGGGTCCTAATGTCATTGTTATGTTTTGCTAAAGCGGAGCGCCGTTTCTTCTCGATCTACAACACAACAATCTTGATCCCTTGTTTGCATTTGCATGTGCATTTTCATATTACATTTCATTAAAATGTATCTATGTTGCAGGTGCATATTTCCCTCTGATTCTAGTGTTCTTTCATCTGACATGGAGCCCTTAAGGAGGATATTGGCCTATAAATTTCCAACACCCGATATTGGAGCCTTGCGGAGTTTGATTTCTTTAGCTGACAAGAAAGTTATGGAAGAATTCAGACAGTCCTATGGGAGGATTTTGAGCGTTGTATGTAAACCTTCTTTGAATGAGTTGAATGGCCTTCAGACTCTGTTTCAATTCTATGATCCTCAGTTGAGAGGCTTTACTTTTCAGAGTTATGTGTTGGCACCAATGTTAGAGGAATTCTCTGCACTGCTAGGAGTGCCTAATCTTAACCAGATACCATTCTATCATACTGAGGATGAGCCGAATCTGGCTAAGCTTGCTGCAGCTTTACATTTAGATGCCTCTGAGTTGGCGGGGAAAGTAGCTAAGAGAAATGGAATATCTGGGTTTCCGTTACCTTTTCTGGTGGATAAAGCTCGACATTTTGCCAAGGAGGGTTGTTGGGTGGTGTTCAGTGCTATCTTGGCCCTATGTATCTATGGTATTCTGTTGTTCCCTAATATTCCGGACTTCGTAGATGTGGATGCATTCCGTATCTTTGCTTCGAGGAATCCTATACCTATGCTGTTAGGTGACGTTTATCATTCCGTACACTATAAGAATGAGAACAGAAGCGGGAAGAGTGTATCTTGTTGTGCACCTTTGTTCTATCTTTGGTTTGTAAGCCATCTTCCTAAGACTGGTCCATTCTCTGATACTGTAGGTACCTCGGAATGGTCCGAACGTTTGATGAGATTGTCTGCTGAAGATATCGTCTGGTTTGATAGGGACATACTAGGTATCAAGATTATTTATAGTTGTGGAAGCTTTTCGAATGTCCCGCTGGTCGGAAGGAAGGGTTTCATAAACTATAACCCGTCCATTGCAATCAGGAAATTCAGGTATGCGTTGAGGAGTCCTCCGAAGGATGAAGAGATACAGGAATCTCTATATCTCACCAGGTTATTGGAGGGGGATACCTTAGCCAGAGTTGAGCATGCTTGGAGCAATGTCCATAAAAGAGGGAAGGTTTCCTTAGGGAAGAGCAATAGTCGAGCCTACGACCCCTATTTGGTTTGGTTTCAGAGTAGAGCCGAGAAGTTGATGATGCCTTACCCATCTGCTAAGCCTGTGCGTTCTCCTGTGATCGAAGAACCCACCACCGTAGACATTCAGAAGTACAATCATTTGTGGGATGAAAAAGAAGAGCTACAGAAAGCCAACGAGGAGTTAGAAAAAGAAATTGTTCAGCTCCGGGGAGAGAAGAATGATGTCGTATACTCTTTCAAAAAGAAAACTGAACTTGTAAATAGATTGGGTACATAATTGACTCAGCAGATCGACACTCGTGAGCACCTAAGCTTGGACTTGAAAGATGTTAACATTATTCTTACCACCAAGAAGCAGGATTTGGACAAAGCCTATTTAAAGATCTCCAATTTCAATACTCAGTGGAATGCCACCTTGTCTAACCACAAAGAGCGCGAAGACAAGTTGAAGCTACAAATCGACAAATTCAAGATCCAGCCTGAGGCCAAAGACGAGAAGATTGAAGTTGAGGCATCACTCAGGCGTGACGCTGAGTGCCGGTTGAATGAGGCTATAGCAAACCTGAATGATTGCAGACTGAGAGCTGATTCCAAGAGATGTAAATTGGAAGATTTCTTCGGAGAGAGATCCTGGGAAGACTTTGCTAAGGACATCCAGAGCACCATCAGACAGAGAGAGCTGCTTATTCGAGGATTTCTCACCAGGCCTGACCACCCCGAGACAAGGGAACTATTAGAGGATTCCGTGCTCGCTGTCGCACCTGATTTATGCTATGTTCCTTTGTATCTTTTACGCACTTGCTGTATGCTGACCATCACCAGGCTTGTTGGTTGAGGTCACTCTATTACCGTTGATTCAGTTGTATTCGGTTACTCTTGTATGCTGCCTATGTGGGCTCGTTATATATCAGATATTGACCATCTCCGTGATTGGCTTCTTATTTGTCTCACTGTTATTCTGGAACTAGAATCGAGGGGAAATATCCCTAATGCACAGACACATGTTTGCATTTGCATCTCATTTTTTGCATAACAGGTACCTTGAACTTGTTTATTTGACCCCCTGTGTTTACTCCACTAGTTGTGTTTCAGGATTGACCGTAGACTAATTCACCGTTAATCTACCCGAGCTAATCAACTCAGAGCTATGGAGCAAGTTCAAGCAGAAATGCAAGAGTTTAGGGAGAGGATGTCCCAGTTCATGGACATCATGCAGATGGTTGCCAGTGGGCAAGAGCAAGTACGAACCCTCGTGCAACCCTTGATTGCACGCGTCGACACCAATGGGGTTTTGCACAGAGGTGAAACTACCAACCCTCCTCATGTTGAGACTCCCCGGACTGACAACTCTGGACCAACTGTCGTCATCCCCAACACTGTGGGAAATGGGAACGCTGGAATAGGCCATGCTGGGGCTGGTAATGGCACCATTGGGGCTGCTAATGGTAACATTGGTACAAGTGGTAACAACGCTGGAGTTAATGATGGTAACACTGGAAATTTTCAAGGACCTGAAGCTGTAGATATCGTCCTTGGAAATGTTCATCAACCCTGGAATGAGGATCGTCAAGATGACGTATTCTCAATGAGAGGCGCTGAGGCTGGGATGCCTTCTGAGGCTCGCCAGAGATTCAAAGCACTTGAGGATAAGATGAAAAGCTTTGAGAATCTGAATTCTATGGGTCTCGACATGGCCAACTTGGGGCTGATCTCCAACCTTAAAATCCCACTGAAATTCAAAGTACCCAACTTTGATAAATATAAGGGTACCACTTGCCCTCGTGTCCACCTAAGGTCTTACTATAGGAAAATGTCGGCGTACTCAGACGACGAGAAACTGCTGATGCACTTCTTCCAGGATAGTCTATCTGGGCCTTCACTTGAATGGTACATGGGATTGGAACCTGTGAGTGTACGTAGCTGGAAAGATCTTGCTGAAGCTTTTGTAAAACACTACCAGTACAATAGTGACCTGGCTCCTAACAGGGTCCAGCTGCAAAATATGTCACAAAAGAATGGAGAATGCTTCAAGGAATACGCTCAGCGGTGGCGTGAACTGGAAGCCAGAGTTCAACCTCCCATGGTGGAGCGCGAAGTGGTGGACATGTTTGTGGCTACTCTACCAGGTGTTTATTATGAAAAGCTAATCAGCAGTATGTCAGGGAGTTTCTCTGACTTAATAATCACTGGTGAGTGGGTAGAAAATGGGATCAAGCTGGGAAGGATCCAGTCTGGCGAAAGTTCCTCTGCTGGAGGAAAGAAAAGAGAAGGTGAAGCCAACTCTATATCCAGTTCCCGAGGAAACAAGAAGCAAACGTAGAACCGTCAACAACAAAGGGTCGCAAGCATTACTATCCCTACTGCCCCGCTGCAACAATAGCCTCAGCAACAACAGCAGAACCAGCAGGGGTACCGGAGGTACCAAAACAAAGGGCCACTGGCAAATCGCCATATTGACACTCCACCCATGCCTTACTCTCAACTATTGCAGACATTACTATAACTACAGATCATTCAGAAAAGAACCATGGCTCCCTTGACAGGGACTCCTCCACCTAGTTATGACGCGAATGCGCGATGCGAGTTTCATTCGGGGGCACCAGGCTACTCGATTAACAATTGTAAAGCATTCAAGCACAAGGTGTAATACATGGTTGACAATAAGACAATAAACTTCTCCAACGACGTTCTGAATGTCGTAGAGAATGCTATGCCTAACCACGGGGGTACAGGGGTCAACGCAGTCATCGAAGATGAGGATCTGAATCTGGTAAAATATGTTGGGGATTTGAAAACACCATTGAGATTCGTTAAAGCTAAACTGCTGAAAAATGGTGTGTTCCCGGGATGCGGAGAGTTTTGTGTGGAATGCGCAATCCACCTAGATGGTTGTGATCAGCTGAAGGTTAGTATTCAGAGTTTGATTGACGAAGGTGTCCTGCAATTCGATCGGAAGATTGAGAGCAAGTCCGGAGAAGTGTTGACCAAGCAGAAGGGTGAGATTGCTACAATCACCATTCCGTATAAGACCGTCACCACTTCTACTCCAATGCCGCCCACGATTACTATAACAAAGGCTGGCTCTATACTGTTCGAAAGTACCAATGTTGTCCCATGGAATTATGGAGCAGAGGTTTACTGCAACAGGAAGAAGATGGACTGGAAGTGCCCACCGGTAGAAGCTATGGATAACCTAGTCGGATCAGGGGGAATCACCCGTAGCGGGAGGGTATTCTCGCCACCTGAAGTTTTTGCCGACAGGGCAGATAAGGGGAAAACAAAGCAATCGTTGAAGAGACCTCTCGGGAGGTAGAAAAAGACTTGCTGGTAAAGGACGCCGAGGAGTTTATGAGACTAATCAAGAAGAGCGACTACAAGATAGTCGACCATTTGTAGCAGACGCCTTCAAAGATTTCTATACTGAACTTGTTTCTTTGCTCCGAAACACATCGCAATGCCTTGCTGAAGATCTTGAACGCAGCGTATGTGCCTCAGGAAATTTCTGCCAACAAGCTCGAAGGAGTGGTTGCACATGTCAACGTCGGTAATGGTTTGGGCTTCACTGATCGTGACTTGACGTCTAAGGGCAGGAACCATAATAGCGCATTGCATATTTTGATAGAATGTCAGGGAACTGTTATGTCACACGTGCTTGTGGATACCAGGTCTTCCTTAAATGTATTGCTGAAGAAAGCGCTTATGAAGCTGCACACTCGTGGGCTGTTGTGTACACCCAGTGACCTAGTAGTAAAGGATTTCGATGGGACCAAGCGGTCGGTTTTCAGAGAAGTAACATTGCCCATTCAGGTGGGACCAGAAACTTTCAACGCAGTATTTTACATCATGGATATCCAGCCCGCCTACAGCTGCTTGTTAGGTCGGCCTTGGATCCATTCAGCGGGAGCTGTGACCTCTACGCTGCATCAGAAGCTGAAGTATGCTGTGGGTGGCAGCATCGTCACTATATGCGGGGAGGAAGACATAATGGTGAGCCATTTTTCATTTTTCAAATATGTGGAGGTGGATGGCGAGATCCACGAAACGTTGTGCCAGGCATTCGAAACTGTCAAGATTGCCCTCCAGTTAAGCAGAAGCTTAGAAGGACAAGACCAGACATGGCTGTAAAAATCAAAGAAGAGGTCCAAAAGCAGCTGGACGCTGGATTTTTAGCCGTTACTACTTACCCTCCGTGGGTCGCCAACATTGTGCCCGTGCCAAAAAAAGATGGTAAGGTACAAATGTGCGTTGATTATCGGGATTTGAACAAGGCGAGCCCTAAAGATGATTTCCCGCTCCCTCATATTGACGTGTTGGTCGACAATACGGCTCAATTTTTTGTGTTTTCGTTCATGGATGGCTTCTCCGGCTATAACCTGTTAGAACACATATTGGTTCTTAATAATATCTCTTTGTTTTGATGATAACTGTTAGGAAATTTTGTATTTAAGAATTATATACTCTAAAATTTGCTTGAGAGTTTTACTGCAAATTGAAATGAAATTAACTCTCCAGAAGCAAATCTGAATTGTATACAAGAAGTTATCTTGACTCTGAAGTGCCAGATGCATTCATTAGAAGATTCTGATTGCTGTTTACAGAAGATCCTGAGCGTAGTCTCCAGAAGGATCTGAAGCAAGTAGCTCTAGAAGATTCTGAAGCAGAAGCTCCAGAAGAATCTGAAGCAAGCAGATGCATCTAAAGCAAAGAAGAATATTGTATGAAGAGTTTCTCAAAGCATAGTTTCTATAGAAGTTTCTGAAAGTACTATAGCTGCCAGTACTGAAGTTATGTGTCAAATATGCTCTGATGATTAACACGTTGAAAGCACACATGCTGCAGAAGACTCTAATACAGCAAAGTTCTGAACATCATTTGAAGACTCTGACTCAATCAGATTCTGATGAACTTGCTGAAAACTGAAGAAGAAATATTCAAAGAATATATCCGTTGGAGTAAATCAAACGTCTCTTTCCTCATTTGTGCTAGACACAAGAACACAGACAAAAAGGATTTTTCTGTGCCTTCTACTTCTAGGAAAGGTCACTTGATGTAAAGACAAAAAGGCTCAGATCTTTTTGGGACACTCTTCTCAACGCTCATCTCTCCTTGGATCAGCTGCCTATAAAAAGAAGTCTCCACCAAATTCTTCAGTTAGACATTTTTCTGAAAAGAAATCATAATATTCAAAGCTCTCATTCTTTCATATTCTTCTTAGAATTATTTGTACTTAAACTTAAGAGAAATATCATTGTTGTGATAAAAGCTTTTTAGAAGCATTCATACTCTTGTATTTGATTTACATTGATTGTAAAGGTTTTCCTTAAGAGGATTCAGTTGGAATCAGTAGCTCTTGAGAAGACTAAGAACAGTTGTTCTTAGGTGTTACTATTGTAATCTGTTTGATTAAATAGTGGATTAAGTCCTTGTTGAGAAAGGCAAATCACTCTAGGAAGAGTGGACTGGAGTAGTTGAGTTCAACGAACCAGGATAAAAATAATTGTGTTTTTATTTCTAAGTTTTAATCTTTCATACTTATTCAACCCCCCCTTCTAAGTATTATCTCACCTTCAGTTGGCATCAGAGCTCCGGTTCTGTGTGTGCTACCACTTAACAGTGACAGTAAAGATCCAGAGAGAAATACTTTGATATATATTTATTTGTTACAATGGCTGATAATACAATATCCAACATTAACAATAAATATGAAGAAAGGGACAGGATCAACACCAAACCCCCTATGTTTGATGGGGAGAAATTTGATTACTGGAAAGACAGAATTAAGAGTTTTTTCCTAGGATATGATGCTGATCTATGGGATCTAGTCATAGATGGATATGTCCATCCCACAGATGGGAATGGCAAGAAGATAGATAGAAAATCTATGACAGATGCTCAGAAGAAAGATTTTAGAAATCATCACAAAGCCAGAACTATATTATTGAATGCAATTTCCCATACTGAGTATGAAAAAATTACAAACAGGGAAACTGCTTTTGATATGTTTGAATCTCTAAAAATGACTCATGAGGGAAACTCTCAAGTCAAGGAGACAAAAGCTCTGGCTCTGATCCAGAAGTATGAAGCCTTCAAGATGGAAGACTCTGAATCTGTTGAAGCCATGTTCTCCAGATTTCAGATCCTCACAGCTGGGCTAAAGGTTCTGGACAAGGGATACTCTACATCAGATCATGTAAAGAAAATCATCAGAAGTCTACCTACCAGATGGAGACCAATGGTGACTGCCTTGAAGATGGCTAAAGATCTGAACAAGATCTCTCTAGAAGAACTCATCAGCTCACTGAGGAGCCATGAAATTGAGCTTGAGGAAGATGAACCTCAGAAGAAAGAAAAAGGTAAAACTGTTGCCTTAAAATCTAACAAATCTGCTAAAGCTTTGCAGGTTATTGAAGAAAGCTCTGAAGAATCTTCTTCTGAAGAAGAAGATGAATTATCCATGCTCTCCAGAAGGATCAACAGACTCTGGAAGCACAAGGGAAAGAAGTTCAACAACTTCAGAAGATCTGATAATAGAAAGGAATCTTCTGGGCACATAAGATCTGGCAAGAAAGAAGTTGTGTGCTATGAGTGCAAAGAACCTGGGCATTACAAGAATGATTGCCCCAAACTTCAAAAAGAAAAACCCAAGAAGAAGTTTAACAAAAAGAAGAAGGTTCTAATGGCAACATGGGATGACTCAGATGAATCTGAATCATCTTCTGAATCAGAAGAAGAATGTGCTAATGTTGCACTGATGGCCAGCACAGAAGATCAAGAGGAAGGAACCTCAGGATATGAATCAGATTCTGAATCTGATGATGACGCAGAAGAGGTAATGGCTAAACTTACCAAAGAAGAACTTATAAAAGTTTTAACAGAAGTTCTTAAAAGTTATAACAATATCAAACTCAAATACAAGAAGCTGAAAAGCAATCTTGAATCTGAGATTGATCTTCTGAAGACAGAACTTGTTGAGCAAAAAGAAATTAATCTGAAAATCAAAAATGACTTTGAAATAACTCAACAAGAATCTGAATCTGAGACTAAGTCATGTGACAATATTTTAGAAAAATATGACTCTAGCTTTCAGAGATTTCTTACTAAGAGCATAGACAGAAGCAAGATGGCTTCTATGATCTATGGTGTTAGTGGGAACAACCGAAGAGGTATTGGATATGAATCTTCATCTGGAAGTAATCCAAAATCTGTTGACAAACTTTTCATCAAGAAGACACCTCTGTATTCTCAATTTAAATTTGGTCACTTAAATTACATTAAACACACAAGCTCTGAGAAGAATACTTATGTGTTTAAACCCAAGGCAAGTCAGAATACACATTATGTTGAAAAACAGAAGTTTAGACAAACCTACAAACCAACTAACCCCAAAGGACCCAAGAAGATCTGGGTACCTAAAAATAAAATAATTCCTGTTGTAGATGTTCTTAGCAGCAAGGTCAGGACACCAATCATGGTACCTGGACTCTGGATGCTCACGACACATGACAGGAGAAAAGTCTATGTTCCAAAGCCTGGAACTTAGATCTGGAGGTGATGTGAAGTTTGGAGGGAACCAGAAGGGCAAGATCATTGGATCTGGCACTATTGGAAATGGTAAACTTCCCTCTATTACTAATGTTTTACTTGTTGAAGGGTTAAAGCATAACTTATTGTCCATAAGTCAATTAAGTGACAATGGTTATGATATTACCTTTAATCAAAAATGTTGTAAAGCTATTAGTCAAAAGGATGGCTCTATCCTATTTAGTGGTAAGAGGAAAAACAACATTTATAAAATAAATCTTTCAGAACTTAAAGTTCAAAATGTTAAATGCCTCTTGTCTGTTAATGAAGAGCAATGGGTCTGGCACAGAAGATTGGGCCATATTAATATGAGACGTATATCTCAGATTAATAAACTTAATCTTGTCAGAGGACTTCCTAATCTGAAGTTCACTTCAGATGCTCTTTGTGAAGCATGCCAAAAGGGGAAGTTTTCAAAAACATCTTTTAAATCTAAAAATGTTGTTTCTACTTCTAAACCACTAGAACTACTTCATATTGATCTGTTTGGACCAGTGAAAACTGCATCCATTAGAGGCAAGAAGTATGGATTAGTCATTGTTGATGACTTTAGTAGATGGACATGGGTAAAGTTCTTAAAACACAAGGATGAGTCACATTCTGTGTTCTTTGACTTCTGCAAGCAAGTCCAGAATGAAAAGGATTTCAAAATTATAAAAGTCAGAAGTGATCATGGTGGTGAATTTGAAAATAAATATTTTGAAAAATATTTTTCTGAAAATGGCATTGCTCATGATTTTTCCTGTCCTAGAACTCCACAACAAAATGGGGTTGTAGAGAGGAAAAACAGAACTCTGCAAGAAATGGCCAGAACCATGATCAATGAGACAAATCTGGCAAAACACTTTTGGACAGAAGCAATCAACACAGCATATTACATTCAGAACAGAGTGTCTGTAAGACCTCTTCTGAAGAAGACTCCTTATGAACTGTGGAAGAACAAAAATCCCAACATTTCATATTTTCATCCTTTTGGATGTATTTGCTATATGTTAAACACTAAGGAAGATCTGAACAAGTTTGATTCCAAAGCACAGAAGTGTTTCATGCTTGGATATTCTGAACGCTCTAAAGGCTACAGAGTATACAACGCTGAGACCAGATTGTGGAAGAATCCATTCATGTCAGATTTGATGATAAGCTTGGCTCTGAAAAGCCAAAGCAGTTTGATAACTCTGCAGATAGGGAAGTAGTCTTCATTGACTCTAAAGTTCCAGAAGCAGACAAAATTCAAGTGAAGGAACCAGAAGCAACTCTAGATGCTACTCCTTTAACTTCTCAGATGAATAATCTAAACATTTCTGAAGAGTCAACTATTAGAGGATCATCATCCAGAATTAAAGCTTCTCATCCAGAGGATGTCATTATTGGAAAGAAAGATGATCCCATCAGAACAAGATCCTTTCTAAGATCATCTGAAGCATCACTATTTGGACTAGTGTCAGAAATTGAACCATCTTCTGTAGATGAAGCTCTGCAAGACAATGATTGGATTATTGCCATGCAAGAAGAGCTAAATCAATTCAGCAGAAATGATGTATGAGATCTAGTTCAAAGACCTCAAGGATTCAATATAATTGGTACAAAATGGGTCTTCAGAAATAAGCTAAATGAGAAAGGAGAAGTTGAGAGGAATAAGGCAAGGCTGGTTGCTCAAGGGTACAGTCAGCAAGAAGGTATTGATTACACTAAGACATATGCTCCAGTGGCAAGGTTAGAATCTATACGCCTTCTTATTTCATTTGCTGCACAAAACAACATCACTCTGTATCAGATGGATGTTAAAAGTGCCTTTCTTAATGGTATTATAGAAGAAGAAGTTTATGTCCACCAACCTCCTGGTTTTGAAAATGAAAAATTTCCAGATCATGTTTTCAAATTAAAGAAATATCTATATGGTTTAAAACAAGCTCCCAGAGCTTGGTATGAGAGATTGAGCAATTTTCTTCTGGAAAAGAATTTCATCAGAGGCAAAGTGGATACAACACTCTTTTGTAAATAAATTAAGAAAGATCTTCTAATTTGCCAAATCTATGTAAATGATATTATTTTTGGATCAACAAATATTATGCTTGGAAAGGAATTTGCTACATGTATTCAGGCAGAATTTGAAATGAGCATGATGGGAGAACTCAAATTCTTTCTAGGAATCCAAGTTAATCAAACTCCAGAGTGCACCTACATACATCAAACAAAATATGTTAAAGAACTTCTGAAGAAATTTAACATGTCTGATAGTAAGCTGGCAAAGAGTCCAATGCATCCTACTAGCTCACTTGGCAAGGAAGAGGTAAGTAAGAAAGTAGACCAGAAGCTCTACAGAGGTATGATTGGCTCTCTTCTTTATCTTACTGCTTCTAGACCTGACATATTGTTCAGTGTTTGTCTGTGTGCTAGATTCCAATCAGATCCTAGAGAATCACACTTGACAGCTGTCAAGAGGATTCTAAGGTATCTGAAAGGTACTTCTAATGTGGGTCTGTGTTACAGAAAATCTGATGATTTCAAATTAGTTGGATTCTGTGATGCTGACTACGCTGGAGACAGAGTGGAAAGAAAAAGTACTTCTGGAAGTTGTCAATTTCTAGGAAGAAATCTAATCTCCTGGTACAGCAAGAAGCAACCCACAATTGCACTTTCAACCACAGAGGCTGAATACATTGCTGCTGCTGGATGTAGCACGCAGATGCTCTGGATGAAGAGTCAACTAGAAGATTATCAAATTTTTGAAAGTAACATTTCTATCTTTTGTGATAATACTTTTGCTATATGTTTGTCCAAGAATCTCATTTTACATTCTAAGGCAAAACATATAGAAATTAAGCATCATTTCATCAGAGACTATGTTCAGAAGGGAATCATAAATTTAGCCTTTGTTGATACAGATCATCAATGGGCAGATATTTTTACAAAACCCCTTGTTGAAGATAGATTCAAATTTATTCTGAAAAATATTGGTATGGATTTTTGTCCAAAATGATATTTATCAGAAGCAAATTTTTCCAGATGCAAAAATGCCTAATGCTCTGAAGTATTTCTTCTGTTTGCTTATTATATTCTGATCAATATTTGTTTTATTCTGAACTAACAATCTTTAGAAGATCTGAACGTTGGCTAACGTTTCATTTCTTAAGAGAATTCAGAACACATGCAAGCAAACACGTGTCACACCAAATCTGAAGAGGTGGCGTGTACATAACTGAAGAGACGTTTGAGGTGAAGTTTGAATAGTGAAAATCTTGATTTTCCTCCCAAATTGTCAGAAGCAATTAATGTTTTGAAATGATTATTATTCTTTTCATTTAATGCTTGTTAAAACGTGCAAAATTCTGACTGATGGTATGCCTATGTGTTTTAGTATAAATACATGACTTGTATTCACTTTCACACTTTTCACACTCTCAGAAAATTACATGCGTTTTCATCTCCTCTTTTCTCTGCATAAAAACCCTATACCTAAGCGTTTGACAAAGCATTCTTCAATGGCAACTTCATCATCAACAGCTGCTCAATTCCAATCTTCTATGGCTGCTGTAACTTCAGAAAACATGGGTGTTGCTCCCTATTCTCCTCCCAAAAGAACTCTTCTAACCCCTGTTGATAAATTGGAAGTTCTATGTGAATCTATGGTTGAGTTTGACTCTCTTGCAGAAAATGGGTTTGAGTTTCGTTCCATCATTGGAGCTCAAGGATGGGTTAAGTATTTTGATAGGCTTTTTGGACCAGTTTATCCCCTCGTTGTGAAAGAATTCTGGATCCATGCATCAGTTTACCCCAAGTTCATCTTATCTTCTGTGCTGGGAAAAGAAATTATTATCACAGAAGATCTGATAAGAAAACTAATTAGATATGAAGAAACAGATGGTGTTTCCCACTTGCCAGCTGGGCGTGTGGACATGGATGAGGTATATGAAGAAGTAATGACTACTGGTCAAGCTTCTAACAAATTCAAGGATCTGAAGCCTGACTACAAGATCTGGGCCAAGATCTTCATGGGATGTGTAATACCCCAAATTTTACCCTTACATTTAGTCAGTCATTGCGCATAGCATCTCATTTTTGCAATCGTTAATCACTAACAAGTCATGAAGTGAGTTTGCTTTTCAGGAATCATTCCAAGGGCGTTTTGGTCACTTTACGTTGGTTCTGATGGATTCTGAAAAAAAGTGGTCTTTAGTTCTTGAGGCATTCAAATCACCATACCCGAGACAATTTTTTATCATATGATTTGATTATCATCAAAGGCGTCGACCCGGTTTGAATATTGTTGAAAAAGTTGTCAGAAGCATATTTGAATTTGCGGCCGCTCGTTGCTTATGGTTTGTTTTAAGATATTCTGAGCAGTTTTCCGTTCGTTGATAAAGTGCAGTTTTGGATATACAACAAGTGGGGTTTAGGTTGAGTTTATTCGGATATTAATCAGGCTGCGGTAAAGGAGCAAATGGTACCAAGATAGTGGATCTCATTCATAATATTGTCTGGTATAAAAAGGGAAGTGAATTTAAGTATTTGTGAATATCATTCGTGAATGTTTATAATTTACAACTAAGAGGTGAGTTTTAAATATTTTTGAAATTTTGTTCATAAGTATTTATAATTTACAACTAAGGGGGGAATTTAAATAATTTTTGAATTGTTATTCATGGGTATTTAAAATTTACAAATGAGAAGTGAATTTGAACATTTCTGAATTTTTATTCATAAATGATTATAATTTACAAATAGGAAATGAATCTGAATATTGTGAATTCTTATTCATAAGTATTCATGATTTACAAAAGGGAAATAAAATACATTCTATCCTAATGGTTCTAGAGTCCTAAAGATCCTATTGTGTCTTCATGATGTTCATCCACTGGATTGCTTCACGACTCTCCGATTAACCTGCACAACAAAAAGAGAAACAAACAGGATAGAAAAGAGTAGAATTTATGTTTGACACTCTCAGAACATCATCATCATTGAGTGCCGGGAGGGCACAACCGAAGCTGCATCCTACTCCCGTTACCGATCCGTGCCATCAGCGTCAGATCAGATAGTTTTGTTCTTACCATACGGGACAGCCGAGAAAGAGTGAGAGAAAAAGAAGTAAGGGCCGAAATGATTTGCCGGAAAGGATCATATGCCGAAAATTGGACTCTGTTTCAAAGTCAAATGCCATTATATCAAGTAAATATGGTAGCACTATCAAGTAAATCTGTAACCTTTCCCAAATTGATGCTCATAGCTAAGGTAATTTGAAGTACAAGACTGAACAAGTGAATGCACACCAGAAAAAACAGCAAGAACTTCGAAGCCAACATGTGGGCTCAGTCGAAGAATAACATCACAGCCCTGTCATCATACAACAGCCAAACTACAAACCCAGTTGGTAACAATAACCGAATGTCAGCTTATCAGAAGAAACAAGTTCATGTCCAAAACTGTATCAGAACCTAAGAAAAACTGGATATCCACATCTGAAAAGAAGATTAAAACGAATCCAATTATTAAAAGGAGACTAAAACGAATCCAGTTATCAAATGAATCCGTATCCAGCAAGCCAACAAATACGAAAAAAATCATAGTCAGTATTGGGAGCAAACCAAATCCTATCAGAAAAGATAACAAAAATCAAATCAGAATCACAATATAACAAATCCGCACCTGCCAAATAACGATAGAATCATATCAAAAATCTCAATCAATATCAAATCCAATCTCGAAGTAAAATATAATGCAAATCATCCAATATCCAGCCCATTTAGAAAGATTGAGAAGCAAGAATGATATAAAAAGAACTGGCTCACCAGATGAAAGGGGCCCGAAAAAAAAAGAACCCTAATCGTCAAAGCGACCACAAAACCCGAACGGAGAACATTCTCACCGAAAGCAGGAAAAAACCACAGCGGCCTAATCATCAAACAGACCGATACACACCGAACGGAGAAGATCGCTGTCACCGTTCATTACGAACGGTGGGCAACCAACACTCCCAGCCTCAGTTTCAAAACATCATCGGCCATTCGTCACAAATTTGAAGATTAACGGTCGTAAAAACGTAAGCTACCACTGTTTAAAGCCATTAGTTTTCACTTTTTTTTTCCAGATAAGCTACAGAGGCAAAGAAGAGATCATGGCACAACGAAGAAGAAGATGATGGAATATCAGCGTATGAAAGAAGAGAGATGAGAGGAAGCTGATGAAAAAATGCAATCCAAAAGCCCCCGGGATTTGCCGCCGCCGAGCTGCAACAAGGGTTTCTAACCCTAATTTTCTTGTTTCTTCTCTTTATATGGGGGCCAAATGGGTCGGGTCTGGTGGGCAGTGATCCAGCCCTACCCAACTGTTATGTTCTTTTTCTTTTTGTGTTTTTAGAGATTATATAGTTGGAAAATTTAATTTGTTTTTTAAAATAAAAAATAAATAAAAATAAAACTTTTTAATTAAATTTAACTTTTTTTGATAATTAAGTAAATTTTTTTTATTAAATAAAAAAACTCTTTTAATACAAATTGATTTTTTTTAGATTAAAACTAAAGCAATTTTCAAAATAAAAATTAAGTTCTTTTAAAACTAACATTATTTCTCTTTTTTCTATATATAAATTAAATCAAGATCTTTTTTTCAAAATAACAAAATCCCAAAATTTGCATCTTTTTTCTTCACTGTCTTCGTAATTCACCCGATGGCCGTCTGACTTTGCCTACTAACGTGTGTGTTCATTTTTGCAGCTTATTACGTTGTGTTTTATTTAAATTTCATTATTATTGTAACTGCTTCTCGGTTGTAACCTCGCGAACAAATAATCGCATTTACTTTCCGCATTTTATTTCCGCTTGCATGATTTAAATTTCTCACACTTTCATCACTATTATTCTGTCACCTTGCATACCTCTGAAGGTTAGGTCTAGCTGTTTGGCCGCCACGCCAATAGTCCTCAAAACTTCAAACCCTTACAAACCCTAATTTTCACAAATGCCTCGCCGCAGGCAAAATTACCATTTTACCCCTAGCATTATGTCAAAGAGCCGCCGCGCTCATTTTAGGGTTTCTCGCCGTGGAATCCCTAATTTAACCCTAATTACAACTTAACAATTCAACGTAGAGGTTTGGAGTTTCTACACTCCACGTAAGCGTGTCCTTAAGATGTGTTTATTCCCCTTGAGACCTTGACCACAGTCAAGAAGTCTCTAACCTCCCTTTTAAGGGGAACTACGATTACTCTGATTCCACTCCCGTAAGGATACGTAGGCACAAGATGCGATGTCTTGCCGAGTAAACTTAGAATTAACCCCTTAGGTCTCTTTTCTCACTTTTAATCCTTTTGTACATATACCTTAAGCAAATAAATAAAGCAAATAGTAAGCATCTGAACAAAAGGTTCCTGTAGAGTACTACAGAAGTTTAGGGTGCTAATACCTTCCCTAAATTTAACCAACCCCCGAACCCTAGATCTTTCCCCGCATTGTGTTTACGATGCAAAATAGGTTTTCCCTCTTTTGACCTTTTCCATCGGATAAATCAAAGAGCGGTTGTGAATTGAATTGCGATTCAAACTCATTAATAGTTTGTGATCCTATTTCCACCGCAACAGAAAATGGCGACTTCACTGGGGACTCTCTAAACTTTTGAGGGTTACCCCTAATTTGTTCATATTTATTACTATTTGTTTTACTATTCATTTGCATGTATATATTGTACTTTGATTTTGGGACTGTTCCTTGTGATGTGAGATAAGTCCTACGCCCGGACTAGTGACATTATTATAGGATGGGGATATATTCGATGAGGCTTATACGGGGTGAATCCCGACCAAGCTGATTCGAGAATCACTGCTCAGTTGAGACCTTTTCGAAAATGGTTCGATTGAACGAGTAATCGTGAAAACTTTTTCCATGGTCGATTGGAGTCTGTGATATTGAGGACCGTAGTACCTTTACACCACCTCGGCCTTATTTAGGACGTAGTGCGGGAACTATGTGGGAGTAGTCCTACAATGGTTGCTACGCGATACTACACTCAAAAGAGGTTCTCTTGAGAATATTATTAACCCCCGAGTCAGTCGGAAAGTTGATAATATCCAAAAGATGGGCTGATGACTTTGGGCACCTTTTAGAACCTTGTTCTGCAGGTACAACTAACCTATAGTACACTCCTTTTGGGGATGGGTAGACCTTAACTCCGCTCACATACCTTTAACCTAGGACTTTGTGTGTTTTCATGCACTGCATCCATAAAGCATCATATTACATTAAGACTTCATGGAATTCAAACTCTATTTATGAACATTGCAAGATACCATGGATCACTCTAGGAAGCATACTTTGAAATTTACTTTTAAGGGTTTTAATTTGGAAGTCCTAGAGAAGCTAAGGGACTTGGTTCAAGATCAAGAAAAGCTCCAAAACAGATATGGGAGGCTATTGTCTTTGTTGAAGGTTCAAGTAAACGAAGGACTTCTTGCGACTTTGCTACAGTTTTATGATCCAGATTATCACTGCTTCACCTTTCCAGATTATCAGCTTTTACCTACCTTAGAAGAGTACTCTCAGTTGATGGGATTACCTATCTTGGATAAGTCTCCATTCCCTTTCTTGGAGGAAGACCCTAAAGAACGAGATATTGCTAAAGCCATTTGTCTAAGGATATCCGAGGTCAAAAACAATATGATCACCAAAGGGGGGACCTCCGGTTTTCCCAGGGACTTCCTAATCAAGAAAGCCCAATTTTATGCCGATCATAAAGACATGTTTGCCTTTGAGACAATATTTGCTTTGCTTATTTATGGGTTGCTTCTTTTTCCTAGTTTTGAGGGGTTTGTGGACCTTAATGCAATCAAGACCTTCATGAGAAGAAATCCAGTTCCAACGCTATTGGGTAATACTTATCATTCAGTACATCTTCGAAACTTTCATGGTGGAGGAATGATTACATGTTGTGTGCCATTACTATACAAGTGGTTTATTTCTCACTTACCCAAGTCCGGTCCGTTCTGAAGACCTAATCAAGAACGTTGGTCGCAAAAAGTTATGGCTTTAACTCACTCTGATATCGATTGGTATAATCGCATGTACGATGGGATATCGATCATTGATAGTTGTGGAAACTTCAACAATGTGCCTTTGCTCAGTTTCAATGGAGGAATTAGCTACAATCCAGTCTTAGCTCGCCGACAGTTGGGATACCCCTTGAAGGAACCGCCTAAAGGTATTCATGTGGAGAAAATCTTTTTCAAAGACGACAAAAAGCTTCAAGATCAGATTCTATCTTCTTGGAATCATCCGCATAGGAAAGACAAAGAAAGTTTGGGAAGACCTAATTGTGTGTCCCTGGAACCATACCTTCAATGGGTCCGAGGAAGAGCTATTGAGTTGAAGATGCCCTACTCTCGCCAAGATCCTTTACCTCAAAGCGAAGAACCTGTCCAGTATTTCATGACTGAAGCTGAGACTTTGAAGATCACTTTGAAGAGATCACAATGCGAAACAGAATCATGGAAGAACAAATACCATGTGATGGCCAGCGAGTACGAAGAACTTCGAAAGCAGATTTAGTCGAAGAATGATGAGATACAATCCTACAAGAAGAGAAGGCTCTACGAATATTTATTTTCCTCCGAATCTCCGTCTGCTCACTGAAGTTGTGGAAGATGCTTCTCTAGGATTTTCTAGGCTTTTATTTAGCTATTTTGGTTGCAAGAATATCATTTGTAATTTGTCTTCAATGAATTAAAAGTTTCCTTGGTATTCCGCAATATACGTAAATATTTGAATTCCATGAAATCTTCATTTGCATTCACATTTTAGCATCATACTTTTGCATTGAATGTGTCTCCCGATTTCTCATACTCGGTTCTCTCACCTTCCAGTTTTGTCACCCTAAGTTCTCTGCATCAATACGACCCTTCATAAGGATGGAAGATCAAAACCAAGAGATCAACCGTGTCAGCCATGAACTCGAAGATCTTCGAGGAAGTGTAGGGCAGATTTTGGAGATGCTACGAGCTCTTAGTGTGAAGGTGGATGCTCAGTCTACTGTTGTTTCTGAGACTACTAATACCGTTATGGAATCTCAACCAGCTGTTATTGTCGAGAATGTACCTCCTCATGGTCTTCAATCCGGTTTAGTGCCTCCTAGTGCTCGACCAGTTCGACGAGCTACCCCTCCAAAGTGCAAAACTCCTAACTCCGACCATGGCAAAGGACCTGCACGTTCGAGGAACCGCAAAATGGCTGCTCCTCAACCTTGGCAACATCAGCAGAATTATGTTTAAGGTTATCCGTTTCCATATGTCCAACAACCCTATGTAGCTACTGTTGCACCTCCTTTCGATCAGCAGTTTCCTACATACCATCTTGTGCAGTCAGCTCCGGTATATCAAGCATCGATTTATCAACAACCTTCCGGTTATCCGCCCATGCAAGTTCCTGTCAACAGTCAACGAGTGCCCAACGCTCCTGTTCTCCAACAATCACAGAATCAGGTTCCTTATCCCCGTAAGAGGCAGTATAAGCCTTGTCCTCCAATTGCGATAACTTTCACTGAGTTATACCCCCATTTGGTACAACAAGGTCTGATTACCACCCGTGCTTTGGGTCCTCCGCCTGATCCGTTACCTGCAGGTTACAACGCTGCCGCTCATTGTTTATTTCATGAGGATGCGCCCGGCCATGATCTAGAGAATTGCTACGCTCTTAAGAACTTTGTCAGAAATTTTCTAGAAACAAAGAAGTTGTCTTTTGGCGATGCTCAGCCGAAGATTGAGACTTCTCTCGGGGTTCCCCGCTTGTCAAGCTTAAATTCTGCAAAGTATGTTGTCCCCTCAGCAAATCAGCCGAATCCAGTAATTATTCAAAGGCGTAGCTCGCTTCATTTCAGTAACCCTCAAGATGATATGACCGGGATCAACAAAGAATCTGGGAAAGTTATTTTGAAGCAACGACTGAAAACTGTTGAAGATGTGACCAGCATAACTGGGGCAAGCCATGACGACTCACAGTGATCATAAACCAGACGTCCTTTCCATTGAGGCTCCGCCAAAGGAAACTGTTACTCTTGAATGCAAGATTTCATAAACATTTAGAAGGATTTTTCCGACAGTTCATTTGTTTATTTATATGCATTTCCCTTTGATTAAGCATATTTAGCATGTACGAACTTGTTTATCTTTGATTAATTAATGCAACGCATATGTTTGTCTTGAATAAATCCATTCGTTTCACTCATTCAAAAAAACGTTTTCATAAATCATAATGCCAACTTTACCCGATCTCTTGTTCTGATGGAGAATTGGGGGGAGGATGACGAACCCAAAACGTCGGATTTCTTGCCGTATGCTTTCAATTAAAACCCGCTGATGATGTAAGGCAGTGTTTCAAATCCCAAACACTGGAGATATAAGGATGTTAATCCCTAGTCAACCCTTTGAGCCTTGAAGTAGGAGTTTTCTCCTTTTAAGAACCTTCATCCTAACCTGGGGCAGGGTAGGTTTCAGTTAAACCGATCGAGCACTTAGACTCTAAAAAAGGAAGAGCAAACCTTCGAGAATTTATCCTTAGCATCTTAAGAAGTCCAATACAATGACTATCCCTCGGTTACCTAAGGAGTGGGGCAGTCACGAGCCTTTCAAAAGATTTACACGACTTGTGCATAAAATAATATTCAAAAAAATAAGAGCCCGCTAAGTCAAAACCTATGAGGGATACTTAGGCAAAACTGGGGCATCCCGCTGGACCCCAAAGTCAGATCAAAAGACGTTGTCCAGGCAAAAGTTAGGGAATAAAAGCAAGACAAGAAGGTACAATAAATAATCCCTAGTAAAGAACAAAATCGTGTGACCAATTGCCATTAGAAATAGGTGAGTGACTGCCATGTCCAAAGCCTTGATAAGTTCTCGAGCATAGCAAATCCGCTTGAGATATGAGTGTTCGTATCCGATTAACTGAATTAGGATTGGAGAACATCACGAAGAAGGGGTGGGTACAAATATAACTTTGAGCCTATATCCTTTGTTTCTTAAACCGTGAACCGAGCCACAATACAACCTTTAAAAGACCTAATTGAAGTAGGACTTCGGTTGAAAGCATACTCGACAAGATCACGTTTCCTGACTCCTACGAGCTATGCTCAGAAAAAATTCATGTTGGCATTATAATTAAAACTTATATCCTGACTAGTGATTTCGGTCACAAGTTATTGCGATATCTTTTTCAAAACAAAAATTCAAGACAAATATATGTGTGCATTGACAAGCTCAGGACAGGCATTTCAGGCATGATGACTTTGCTTTATATCTTAGAGATTTATATATGGACATAACCCGTGGGACTTGAAGATCCTGCTAAACAGGGGCAGGCAGTTTCCCGGTCTGCTTACCAACGCGAGGCTGGCGTTCTTAAGAGCTATTTCTCAAAGATTTCATCGTGACACGATTAAGTCGTGCCAGTCACGTCGAGACCTAACGCATCTCTCAAAGAGTTTGAAAACAGTGGGGCAACCAGACTCCGTGTTCTCTATAAAATCCTCTTGAGATGACCATACCTCACAACGCAAATATCCTGGGGCACCGTGTTTTTTAAAGGAAAACAAATGGCGACTACTACAAGGTCCTTCAAGATCAAAACCATGTTTTCTTCATACACCCGATGGATTTTACTCACGGCGGCCTTCATTCCCCAGTAAATCTCAATGTTGCAACAGGCTCCTAAACTATTGCCTCATCACAGTCCCCAGAGAGACTATAAGCTGACAACTTTTTCTTGGGTAACTCGAAAGTGTCCCTCAGGTTTTCTTCTCCCCATGCGAAGACGTGATACTGTGCACCCAAGCAGATTACCTTCTCCCCAGAGAATTCAGAACTTTAAAACTAGATTTGGTTCTACCATTGATCCTTCTCACCCATGATTGACGTATTGGTTGCAGAGGACGCAGGGTATCTCCGTCGAGATGTTTATTTCATCTCTCGTCCCGTCTCTAGTCTGTTTCGTCAGCATACGCAGGGGCATAAGCACCACATGCCTATTTCATATATTCATTTCACATACTCATTACATACTCATTTCATAACATCCTGCATATTTAACTACATAGACATTAACATACATTCATATTAGCATATGCAGTAACATATGCGTTAGCATTCACAGGTTCATTGTGTTTCACCATCATTGGTTGTTACCGCCGAGTAACTGGGTTCGTCCATTCTCTCCAAATAGATTGTCAGCCCTAAGCATAAAGTACATATGTGTTTCCAGTTTCCCCACAGAGCTCGACCCTCGTGGATGACGGTTACTTCAGCTATCTAAGATAAGATATTTACCCTTCGAGATCATTCCCTCGATGGAGTCTTGATTACCAGTCTTCTTTCTAGCTCGATCCTAGATTGAATCTCAGTCTTGTCGGTCGCTGAGCCCAACCGGACGTGCATTTATTTTGCACCGTCTAAAAATTTTCACCCTACCTTGGCAGATACACGACTGTTCTCGCCTGAGAAGCTTATCACTGTACCCGGATGTGCATTTATTTTGCACCATCTTTCAAGAAAATCAATCACAATCCTTTACAGATTCACGCCAGTTCGCGCCTTGAAAATCTATCAATGCATCTTATAGCATCGGTATGCAACTTTTCTCGCCTGAGAAGCCTATCGGTACAACACTTTACAATCCTACATCCTACAGCATCGGTATGCAACTGTTCTCGCCTGAGAAGCCTATCGATATAACAATCCTACAATCGATCAGCAACAGTTCTCACCAGAGAAGCTTATCACAACCTTAAACAACAGGATACGCAACAGTTCTCACCAGAGAGGCTTATCACAACCCTACACAACAGGATACGCAACAGTTCTCGCCAAGAGAAGCTTATCACAACATTTTTACAATCGATCAACAACAGTTCTTGGTTAAGAAGCTTATCGTAACATTCTTCTGCAACGGTATGCAACAGTTCTCCGCCGAGAAGCTTATCATCATTATCTGTTATCACCTCTACAAGCAATTCTTACATGAGAAGCTTATTATTGCCACTCTTGCAAATAAGCGACATTTCTCGCCTGAGAAGCTGATCCTATCTTCGTTATGACTCGCAGCAAATGGCCATCTCCATCGAGCAGTTGGGCTTCCATTTTTCTTGTCGTCTTGAAGTATGGGGAGGTTTGAACCGAATCATATTCAGGGAGCAACAAACCTTGAAATGAAGAAGTTCATTTACCCTTTAGTAAAAGAAGGAGCAGAATCATATTTAGGAGAGCATGAATCTTGAAGTATGAGGAAGTTCAGTTTACCCTTTAGTAAAAGAAGGAGCTGAAGCATATTCAAGGAGCAGCAAACCTTGAAATGAAGAAGTTCATTTACCCTTTATTAAAAGAAGGAGCAGAATCATATTCAGGAGAGCATGAATCTTGAAATATGAGGAAGTTCAGTTTACCCTTTAGCAAAAGAAGAAGCGGAATCATGCCCGACGCGCTGTCCTCGGAAGTATGAAGAAGTTTATTTTATCCTTTAGTAAAAGAAGAATCTGAATCATATTCCGGACACCAACCTTAAATATGAGAAGATTTATATATCAGATAAGCAGCAGCCTCTTTATTTGAGTGCTTATCCGTTTTGGCATGTAAGTCCCTTCCAATGATAAGTGACAGTTCTCCCTCGAGAAGCTTATCAGGGCATTTCCCATCAAAGCCCATTTAGTTTGGCATACAGCCGGTTTTTACCCTGTATATATGATATGGATTTCTGAAAAGTCCATTCGATCCCATCACGAAGGATAGTTTACAGAAGCTTGGATGTTATTCTTTGCTCAATGCTCCAGCATTCTGTAACCGATCTTGCAGTCGTGTAGATCCAGTCTTATTGTTAGACATTCCCAAGTGGAGGCCGTCTCATAGGTGACATCTCCCTTTAGGATCTTGTTCTAACCACTTTAAGTCCATTTATTTTGGCATACAACCGGTTTTTTTACCCTGTATATTTGCTACGGAGTTCCGAAAGGCCCGTTTGATCCTGTCACGAGAGATTAGTTTACAGAAGCTTGGATGTTATTCTTTGCTCAATGCTCCAGCATTCTGTGATCGATCTTGCAGTCGTGCATGGTCCAGTTTTACTTTTAGATTCCCCAGTGGAGGCCGTCTCATAGGTACCATCTCCATTTGAGAATCTCGTTCCTTTTCTAAAAAAGACAATTGGTCGTGTTCGCACCAGTTGACCATCATTTTAGAATTCCCCGGTGTTGTGCTGTGTCCCAGCGCGTCGTTTTCCCCAGTGTGTTCTTCTCGTAGCGTCTGTCCCTGTGTCGTCGTATTCGCATTCATCATTCCAGCATACGCATCATATCATGTTCATGGCGTTGCCTGCATTAGTCTTGTTTGGTCCATAGCATTGCATATCCCCACATATAAGGGAAAAATTTTCGGTTATCTATATTTAAATCCCTCCACCACGATTCCTCGAGTCTCCGCCACTCAAATCATCTGGTGTAGTTATTTAAATAGGGGCAACTGTAATACCCCAAATTTTACCCTTACATTTAGTCAGTCATTGCGCATAGCATCTCATTTTTGCAATCGTTAATCACTAACAAGTCATGAAGTGAGTTTGCTTTTCAGGAATCATTCCAAGGGCGTTTTGGTCACTTTACGTTGGTTCTGATGGATTCTGAAAAAAAGTGGTCTTTAGTTCTTGAGGCATTCAAATCACCATACCCGAGACAGTTTTTTATCATATGATTTGATTATCATCAAAGGCGTCGACCCGGTTTGAATATTGTTGAAAAAGTTGTCAGAAGCATATTTGAATTTGGGGCCGCTCGTTGCTTATGGTTTGTTTTAAGATATTCTGAGCAGTTTTCCGTTCGTTGATAAAGTGCAGTTTTGGATATACAACAAGTGGGGTTTAGGTTGAGTTTATTCGGATATTAATCAGGCTGCGGTAAAGGAGCAAATGGTACCAAGATAGTGGATCTCATTCATAATATTGTCTGGTATAAAAAGGGAAGTGAATTTAAGTATTTGTGAATATCATTCATGAATGTTTATAATTTACAACTAAGAGGTGAGTTTTAAATATTTTTGAAATTTTGTTCATAAGTATTTATAATTTACAACTAAGGGGTGAATTTAAATAATTTTTGAATTGTTATTCATGGGTATTTAAAATTTACAAATGAGAAGTGAATTTGAACATTTCTGAATTTTTATTCATAGATGATTATAATTTACAAATAGGAAATGAATCTGAATATTGTGAATTCTTATTCATAAGTATTCATGATTTACAAAAGGAAAATAAAATACATTCTATCCTAATGGTTCTAGAGTCCTAAAGATCCTATTGTGTCTTCATGATGTTCATCCACTGGATTGCTTCACGACTCTCCGATTAACCTGCACAACAAAAAGAGAAACAAACAGGATAGAAAAGAGTAGAATTTATGTTCGACACTCTCAGAACATCATCATCATTGAGTGTCGGGAGGGCACAACCGAAGCCGCATCCTACTCCCGTTACCGATCCGTGCCATCGGCGTCAGATCAGATAGTTTTGTTCTTATCATACGGGACAGCCGAGAAAGAGTGAGAGAAAAAGAAGTAAGGGCCGAAATGATTTGCCGGAAAGGACCATATGCCGAAAATTGGACTCTGTTTCAAAGTCAAATGCCATTATATCAAGTAAATATGGTAGCACTATCAAGTAAATCTGTAACCTTTCCCAAATTGATGCTCATAGCTAAGGTAATTTGAAGTACAAGACTGAACAAGTGAATGCACACCAGAAAAATATAACGCAAATCATCCAATATCCAGCCCATTTAGAAAGATTGAGAAGCAAGAATGATATAAAAAGAACTGGCTCACCAGATGAAAGGGGCCCGAAAAAAAAAGAACCCTAATCGTCAAAGCGGCCACAAAACCCGAACGGAGAACATTCTCACTGAAAGTAGGAAAAAACCACAGCGGCCTAATCATCAAACAGACCGATACACACCGAACGGAGAAGATCGCTGCCACCGTTCATTACGAACGGCGGGCAACCAACACTCCCAGCCTCAGTTTCAAAACATCATCGGCCATTCGTCACAAATTTAAAGATTAACGGTCGTAAAAATGTAAGCTACCATTGTTTAAAGCCGTTAGTTTTCACTTTCTTTTTTTTTCCAGATAAGCTACAAAGGCAAAGAAGAGATCATGGCACAACGAAGAAGAAGATGATGGAATATCAGCGTATGAAAGAAGAGAGATGAGAGGAAGCTGATGAAAAAATGCAATCCAAAAGCCCCCGGGATTTGCCGCCGCCGAGCTGCAACAAGGGTTTCTAACCCTAATTTTCTTGTTTCTTCTCTTTATATGGGGGCCGAATGGGTCGGGTCTGGTGGGCAGTGATCCAGCCCTACCCAACTGTTATGTTCTTTTTCCTTTTGTGTTTTTAGATATTATATAGTTGGAAAATTTAATTTTTTTTTTTAAAATAAAAAGTAAATAAAAATAAAACTTTTTAATTAAATTTAACTTTTTTTGATAATTAAGTAAATTTTTTTTATTAAATAAAAAAACTCTTTTAATACAAATTGATTTTTTTTAGATTAAAACTAAAGCAATTTTCAAAATAAAAATTAAGTTCTTTTAAAACTAACATTATTTCTCTTTTTTCTATATATAAATTAAATCAAGATCTTTTTTTCAAAATAAAAAAATCCCAAAATTTGCATCTTTTTTCTTCACTGTCTTCGTAATTCACCCAATGGCCGTCTGACTTTGCCTACTAACGTGTGTGTTCATTTTTGCAGCTTATTACGTTGTGTTTTATTTAAATTTCATTATTATTGTAACTGCTTCTCGGTTGTAACCTCGCGAATAAATAATCGCATTTACTTTCCGCGTTTTATTTCCGCTTGCATGATTTAAATTTCTCACACTTTCATCACTATTATTCTGTCACCTTGCATACCTCTGAAGGTTAGGTCTAGCTGTTTGGCCGCCACGCCAATAGTCCTCAAAACTTCAAACCCTTACAAACCCTAATTTTCACAAATGCCTCGCCGCAAGCAAAATTACCATTTTACCCCTAGCATTAGGTCAAAGAGCCGCCGCGCTCATTTTAGGGTTTCTCGCCGTGGAATCCCTAATTTAACCCTAATTACAACTTAACAATTCAACGTAGAGGTTTGGAGTTTCTACACTCCACGTAAGCGTGTCCTTAAGATGCGTTTATTCCCCTTGAGACCTTGACCACAGTCAAGAAGTCTCTAACCTCCCTTTTAAGGGGAACTACGATTACTCTGATTCCACTCCCGTAAGGATACGTAGGCACAAGATGCGATGTCTTGCCGAGTAAACTTAGAATTAACCCCTTAGGTCTCTTTTCTCACTTTTAATCCTTTTGTACATATACCTTAAGCAAATAAATAAAGCAAATAGTAAGCATCTGAACAAAAGGTTCCTATAGAGTACTACAGAAGTTTAGGGTGCTAATACCTTCCCTAAATTTAACCAACCCCCGAACCCTAGATCTTTCCCCGCATTGTGTTTACGATGCAAAATAGGTTTTCCCTCTTTTGACCTTTTCCTTCGGATAAATCAAAGAGCGGTTGTGAATTGAATTGCGATTCAAACTCATTAATAGTTTGTGATCCTATTTCCACCGCAACAGGATGCATCCACCACAGAAAGTCAACTAATTCTCCAGACTATGTCAATAATGAACAGCTCTATTTCATGTATTGCCTTAGTCAGAGCACCAAGGTAGATCTTCCATACATTCTTTTTATGCATCTATGGAACCATATCAATGCATCTAGAGAATATGTGAAAGAGAAAGGACAGAAGATCAGAACTTGGATCCCCTTTGGAAGGTTGATCTCAGATCTTCTTACTGAGAATGGTTTGGTCACTGCTCTGTATGCTGCTGGACTTACAGAGGAATTAGAATTTATAATGGGAAAGCCTCTGAATGCAAAAAGTCTTCAGAGACTCAAAATTGTTGATGAACTCACAACAGCTCCCAAGAAGTAACTTCTGAACCTACAAAAGTAACTTCTGCTCCCATCTCATCAGAACCAATCACCATTCCATCTGATTCACCCATCTCAGAACAACCATCCAAACCATCTATAATTCCTTCAGAACAAACCAACACTTCTGAACCTCACATCCCTGAGACAGAAGTTCTTGATGTCACACCATTAAAAACGGTGTTTCAAGTATCTTCTACCTCTTGTACACCAACCACATCCTCTAACTCCTCAGAATCAGAAATCCACCCAGATTCTCTAATCTCTCCATCTGAAAAATACTCTGAGGTAAACCAACCTGAACCTTCTATACCTTCAAAAGCTTCCATTCCAGATCCTATTCCCACACCTACACCTACACCATCATCTGAGATTTTAATTCCCAATCCAAACCCAATATCTTCTATATCTTGTGCCCAAGTATCATCTCTATTTCATAATCTGTCTTATGGTTTCAAACTGAAAGATTTTTATGACAGAGTTGAACCTTCTGACCCCATCAACCCTCTGAAACCAAAACCCACAATGACCCTTCCATCTGTGATTCTTGATTACTTAAAATCTATGTCAGATGTAGGATCTTTAGCAACCATGTCTTGTTCTGCAAAATCTGATAAAGTTGTTGTTTCAGCTCTGCCAATTGCATCTGATAACACTGTTGCATCTGATGCACCACCAAAATCTGCCTTCCATCCCTACTCAAATGAACCTTCTGATGTAGTTACCCTTCACACCAGAGCAAAACCTCATTTGCTTAATGCTTTAATCAGATCAAAAGAAAAAGCTCCTGAGATACCCTTCATTCCATATTATCCTCCTCCTCTGATCTCTATTCATAAATCTCTTTTTCCACCAACTCCCCAACCTAAACCTGTAACTCTGGAAACTTTGTTACGTCCAAAGCCCAGTTAATGTTGATCATTTATTTCAAACATTTTTGCAAGAAATACAGATGTATTTAGGTACTGCTCAGAAGAAATGCTCAGCAACAATGGATGCCAAAGAATCTGACATCATCTGGAATGGATTCATCAACAGATTCAACTCTGTAGCTTCAAATCTGAAGAATGTCTGTTCTGATGATGCAAAGCTCAGATTTGCTGAGGCTGCAAGGACTCTATTCTGGACTGTCAACAAATTTGAACCTCTACTTCTTTTAGATGCTCCTCCACCATCAACAGAATCTACTGACATTGCATCTGAGGAAAATCCGTTGGCTATGACTCTGGTAGACCCTCCTTCTAATTCCAATGCTCCAGAATCTACAGAACCAATGGAAATTGACTCTGTTCAGGCTACAGAACCTCATCATACTTCTTCATCTGAGATAAAGAAAGAACATCCAGATTTTGAAGATAAGATTGCTGCTCTGGAAGCTGGACAGTCAGAGATAAAATCCTGGATGGCAAAACAGGATAAGAAGTCTGAGGATATGATAGAATGGATGTCAAAGCAAGATGAAAAGAATGAAACTATGGCTAAGTGGATGTCCAAGCAAGAGCAATCATCCTCTGAGATTACATATCTATTGAAGATGCTTTTGTCCAAACACTCTTAGATTTTTTTTCATTCTAATGTTTTTGCATCTGTTGTTTGCATTTGTACTTTATTGCTATATCTTCTGATGTTTGCCTATGTACTCTTGATCTGATCCTTTTGAATGAATCAAAGTTTTCTCCATTGAATTATCTTATTTACTGTTTCCTTTTATTTGTCTTTTTAAAGTTTTTACTTTTTGCTTATGACAAAAAAGGGGGAGAAAATATAGATCTGAACTGTTTAATATAACTTCACCAGAATGAAACTTCTGACATATCTATTCTATCTAACATTTAATCTGACTATTTCAGAACATTTGATAAGTACATTCTATAAAAGAAACTCTGAGTCTCTCAGATCATTTGTCTATTATCAAACTCTGAATCTTAAATCTGCAAGACATTCTGATCTTCAAATGTTATAAGAACAAACAAGATCAAACTCTGAAGATTACTCAAAGACAAAAGGGAAGTTTCTATTTCTTATTTGTATTTAACTAAAGGGGAGATTCATCATATCAGGGGGAGTTATAATTCTAATATTTCCAATTAAACAAAATTTCTAATGCTTTTTGTCATCATCAAAAAGGGGGAGATTGTTAGAACACATATTGGTTCTTAATAATATCTCTTTGTTTTGATGATAACTGTTAGGAAATTTTGTATTTAAGAATTATATACTCTAAAATTTGCTTGAGAGTTTTACTGTAGATTGAAATGAAATTAACTCTCCAGAAGCAAATCTGAATTGTATACAAGAAGTTATCTTGACTCTGAAGCGCCAGATGCATTCATTAGAAGATTATGATTGCTGTTTACAGAAGATCCTGAGCGTAGTCTCCAGAAGGATCTGAAGCAAGTAGCTTCATAAGATTCTGAAGCAGAAGCTCCAGAAGAATCTGAAGCAAGCAGATGCATCTGAAGCAAAGAAGAATATTGTATGAAGAGTTTCTCAAAGCATAGTTTCTACAGAAGTTTCTGAAAGTACTAAAGCTGCCAGTACTGAAGTTCTGTGTCAAATATGCTCTGATGATTAACACGCTGAAAGCACACGTGCTGCAGAAGACTCTGATACAGCAAAGTTCTGAACATCATTTGAAGACTCTGACTCAATCAGATTCTGATGAACTTGCTGAAAACTGAAGAAGAAATATTCAAAGAATATATCCGTTGGAGTAAATCAAACGTCTCTTTCCTCATTTGTGCCAGACACAAGAACACAGACAAAAAGGATTTTTATGTGCCTTCTACTTCTAGGAAAGGTCACTTGATGTAAATACAAAAAGGCTCAGACCTTTTTGGGACACTCTTCTCAACGCTCAACTCTCCTTGGATCAGCTGCCTACAAAAAGAAGTCTCCACCAAATTCTTCAGTTAGACATTTTGCTGAAAAGAAATCATAATATTCAAAGCTCTCATTCTTTCATATTATTCTTAGAATTATTTGTACTTAAACTTAAGAGAAATATCACTGTTGTGATAAAAGCTTTTTAGAAGCATTCATACTCTTGTATTTGATTTACATTGATTGTAAAGGTTTTCCTTAAGAGGATTCAGTTGGAATCAGTAGCTCTTGAGAAGACTAAGAACAGTTGTTCTTAGGTGTTACTATTGTAATCTGTTTGATTAAATAGTGGATTAAGTCCTTGTTGAGAAAGGCAAATCACTCTAGGAAGGGTGGACTGGAGTAGTTGAGTTCAACGAACCAGGATAAAAATAATTGTGTTTTTATTTCTATGTTTTAATCTTTCATACTTATTCAACCCCCCCTTCTAAGTATTATCTCACCTTCATAACCAAGTCAAGATGGCACTGGAAGACATGGAGAAAACGACATTCATTACACCATGGGGGACGTTCTATTACAAAGTAATGCCTTTTGGGTTGAAAAACGCAGGGGCAACTTACCAGCAAGCTATGGTCACTTTGTTTCATGATATGATTCATCACGAGATTGAAGTATATGTTGATGACATGATAGCAAAGTCTCAAATGGAGGAGGGACATCTGGTCAACTTGCTGAAGCTATTTGAGAGGCTTAGGTAGTTTAGGTTGAGGCTGAATCCTAACAAACGTACTTTCGGGGTACGGTCAGGAAAACTTCTGAGGGTTATCGTGAGTGAAAAAGGAATCGAGGTAGATCCTGCAAAAGTAAAATCTATACAAGATATGCCAGCGCCGAAGACTGAAAAAGAAATTCGTGGTTTCCTAGGGAGATTGAACTACATTGCTAGGTTCATATCTCAGCTCACAGCCACATGCGAACCTATGTTCAAGCTGTTGAAAAAAGATCAGGCGGTGGTCTGGAATAAGGATTGCCAAAGGGCATTTGACAAAATCAAACAGTATTTTTAGGAGCCTCCAATTTTGGTACCCCCAGTCGCTGGAAGACCTTTAATAATGTATTTAACGGTTCTTGAGAATAGCATGGGTTGCATTCTCGGTCATCACGACGAGACGGGCAGAAAGGAGCATGCCATATACTACCTGAGTAAAAAGTTCACAGATTGTGAGTCCCGTTACTCAATGCTGGAGAAAACATGTTGCGCACTCGCGTGGGCTGCCAAACGTTTAAGACAGTATATGCTCAATCACACGACCATGCTAATTTCGAAGATGGATCCGATTAAATACGTCTTCAAGAAGCAAGCCCTTTCAGGGAGGATTGCCCAACGGCAGATGGTACTGACAGAGTATGACGTCCAATACGTATCCCAGAAAGCCATCAAGGGAAGTGTTCTATCTGAGTACCTTGCTGAACAGCCTATCAAAGACTATCAGCCGATGAAATTCGAGTTTCCCGAGGAAGATATTATGTTCCTTAAGATGAAGAACTATGATGAACCACTGCCCGATGAAGGACCAGAGCTTGGCTCCCAGTGGAAACTAATATTCGATGGTGTAGTTAATTCCTATGGAAGTGGAATTGGGGCAATCATTACGACTCCCCAAGGGTCTCACATCCCATTCACTGCCAGATTGACATTTCCGGTCACCAACAACGAAGCAGAATATGAGGCATGCATCATGGGTTTAGAAGACTCCATTGATTTGAGAATCAAGAACCTGGATGTATACGGTGACTCAACACTCGTTGTTAACCAGATCAAAGGAGAATGGGAGACCAGGCAACCAAACTTGGTCCCTTACATGAATTATGCGAGGAGGCTGCTGCCCTTCTTCGATCGTGTGGAATTCCACCACGTGCCGAGAATAGAGAATCAAATGGCTGACGCTCTGGTAACCTTGTCCTCAATGTACAAGGTCAATTTTTGGAATGAAGCCCCCAGAATTATCATCTCACGCCTCGACAGGCCCGCGTTCATATTCGCCATTGAGGAAGCCTCCGACGGCAAGCCATGGTTCTATGATATCCAGAACTTCCTTAAGACCAAAGAGTATCCGACAGAGGCGTCGACCCAGGATAAGAAGACTCTTAGGAGGTTGTCTGGAAATTTCTACCTCAACCCGGATGGGGTTCTCTACAGGAGGAATCATGATTTAGTGCTACTCAGATGTATGGACGAGAGAGAAGCAGGTTTTCTTATGGAAGAGGTCTATGAAGGCACATTTGGTACGCACGCTGGCGGACATGCCATGACTCGGAAGATATTACGAGCAGGGTATTACTGGCTGATGATGGAGTCAGATTGTTTCAAATTCGCGAAGAAATGCCATAAATGCCAGATTTCTGCAGACAAAATTCATGTGCCGCCGTGCCCGTTGAATGTTATGTCATCCCTGTGGCCGTTCTCCATGTGGGGCATCGATGTGATCGACAAGATTGAGCCCACTACATCCAACGGACATCGCTTCATCCCGGTGGCCATCGGCTACTTCACTAAGTGGGTGGAGGTAGCGTCGTACGCTAATGTGACCAAGCAAGTGGTAGCACGATTCATAAAGAAGGACATCATCTGTAGATATGGAATTCCCGAGTGGATCATTACTGAAAATGGTTCAAACTTGAACAATAAGATGATGAAGGAGTTATGCCAGAACTTCAAAATTGAACATCACAACTCATCGCCCTATCGGCCGGAGATGAATGGCGTTGTCGAAGCGACCAATAAAAATATCAAAAAGATAGTGCAAAAGATGGTTGTCACGTACAAAGAATGGCATGAGATGTTGCCTTTTTCTCTGCACGGTTATTGTACGAAGGTACGCACATCAATCAGGGCAACTCCTTTCTCGCTAGTATACGGTATGGAAGTTGTCCTGCCGTTGGTGGTCGAGATCCCTTCTTTAAGGATTTTGGTCGACGTGAAGCTCGATGAGACAGAATGGATAAAGAATAGATTGAATCAATTGAGCCCGATGGATGAAAAGAGGTTAGCCTCCATTGCATACAGTCGGTTGTACCAGAGCCGGATGAAGAAAGCTTACGACAAGAAAGTGCGCCCTCGAAGCTTTCAGACGGGCGATCCTGTACTAAAAAAGATTCTCCCACCACACTCAGATCACAGGGGCAAATGGACTCCCAATTACGAAGGTCCATATGTCGTCAGAAAGGTCTTCTCGGGAGGAGCCTTTCTGTTATCCTTGATGGATGGCGAAGATTTCACATCCCCTGTGAACGCGGACGCAATTAAAAAATACTTTGCTTAAAATGACCTGCTGGAAAGAAAAAGAATATCCAAGAAACAATGGGGCATCCCGGCGAACCAGAAAAATAAAAGGTTCTGGCAAAAGTTAGGGAGATAAAAGAAAAGATGTACACCCGCAAAGCCGAAAACCTGAAAAGGCGACTTTGGCAAAAATGGGTATCCCGGTGAATTGAAAACCCGAAAGGGCGATTCAGGCAAAAGTTAGGGATTGAGAAAGCAAATGACTGCGATCCACGTATGAACTTTAATTACTTAGTGGTTTGGGGAGACCTGAGGGCCGTTTATCCAAATCAATCTCTTCTGAAGAAGAAGCATCAAAGAGGTATCGAGGTCGAGTGAGTCATGGAGGGATTAGCTCATGGTGTTCGTCTGCACCACATCGCCGAAATTTGAACATATTGTTGTATATCTGTATATATATTTGCGCAACTTACTCTTTTCAGGAGTTTGCATCTATTGTAAACCATTTTGCCTATTTACAGGCTCATTTATCAATGAACATATACTATTCAGTACTTTGTTTGCTTGGTGTTTGTTTTAGCTTTTATCTGTTTTTTTGCGGAAAAATGCCCGATGTTTTTGTTAAAATGCGCATACGTAAACTTACAGGCCTAGGCCAATAACGGTTAAAACATTGATTTGCTTAAATAAGGTCACAGATGATAACCTCGATGGGTCCCTTTGTGAAGGGTATCTTGTCTGTTTGTTCATTTTGTTGCAGGGTTGTGACCCTCGAGGCATTTTGCCGAAGATGTACCCTCGGCAAGATCGTCATATCCCCAGCAGAGTCATGTGCAGAATTGAATATCCAAGTGTGTACACTTGTTCCCAACAGTGGGTTTGGTATACCCAACGTTTGGCCTGGTCAGCGCCAAGTCCTCTCCGTTGGGCTTCCCTAGTGATATCCCTAGGCAGATCACATGATTGTGTCTCCATCCCCAGCGGTCGACCGGTGCACACTTAATCTTCTCCGACTACAGCTGTGAGAACTACTCTTCAGCAAGTCAAAGGTGGCTAGGAAAGTATGAGGCCTCTCCCAGCAGGCAAGCTTTAACTTCCCCACAAAGTCTGAACGTGTGACCATGTCAGTAATTTGCTTCCCTGAGCAGAAGCAGTGTTCTCCCCCGTGGGGAAATTCTCAGTAAAGTCAGGTAAGAATGGTGTTCTTCACTGGGTACTCTACAGCAAAGGTAGATTCTCTCCCCAGCCGAGCATATCTCCGGTAAGTCAGCACAGTGGGATCGTTTCCAAATGTTGTTATGTACCCTGGGACAACTTCGGCATTCTAGAAGGCCAATCAAGGCTATTCTCCCCGGCAGAGCAGCTATTTCTCAGTGGTCGATCTTGATTCTCCTTGCAGAGTTGTTAGTCCTCCGGCAGGTAAGTTTGGTTCCAGTGGTCTGACAATCTTTCCTCAGCCGAGTTTGTTGTTCCCCGGGAGAGTCGTATCTTGGAAGGCTGTTCAGGGCGTCGTTTGCTTTCTCCAGTAGGTGAGAGTGATTGTGTAGTTGTTGCTATATTTCCCTAGCAGAGTCCGTATCTCTAGGGAAGTTGTATCTTGAAAGGTCGTCCAAGGCATCGTTTCCTCAGCAGGTTTTGAGGTTGCTTCCCCAGCTGAGTTTGGACTTCAGGTTCTCGTAGAACTTTGTTCCCCCAGCGAAAGAGTCGTCTGAGGCCCGTTTTCCCCAAGTTAAGTCCAATTGAGATTGGCAGGTTGCACCTCCCCAGCAGGGTGGTTCCGCCTCCTTGACATGAGGGTTCTCTCTTCAGCATTTAGTTTGTTGATTTGGTTCCATAGCATTTTTGCATGCATGCATATCATCTACCCTAAACGCGTAGCATTTCCATGTCATGTGGGGCATTACGCCATTGTCAAACATATTCACGTGAAACATGAGCTAGGTGGGTACCGTTCTTGTGTGCAGGTGTATCCAGCGACGTTGTTCGAATATGTTCTCCAGAATCCTCAGTAGATTTGTTTGGTTAAATTTCTCCTCATCTCTCCTCAGAGTAGTATGGTTGAAGCTTCTCTTTGCAAGGGTCTGACGACGATGTTAGGGGCTATCCAATTCAGATGATGTGTTTATGGATATCTCACGAAGATGTCAAAAGTTTACCAAGATTGTGATTCTCCATTTATATGGCGGTGATGCCAGGAGGTTATCAGAGAAGGCTGCTCGACGGCGATGTCAGAGGTTTATCAACTTCATGCTTTCTTTGGCGGTGATGTCAGTAGTTGTTTACCAACTTCATGGATGACTGGTGGCGAGATCAGGAATGTTATCCCCAGTAGAGGATTGACGGTGATGTCAGATGAGTTCTTCCGATTGATTAGGGAGTCTTGGCGGTGAGGTCAGGTGTTTATCAGCTATGTGTGGTTGTCCAACGACAAGGTCAGATGCTCTATCCTGGCGGTAAGGTCAGGTGTTTATCAAATTGGTGGTGATGTCAAGAAGTTCTATCCCTAGCAGGTTTTAGGCAGCGACGCCAAATGTATTTCTTATAGACTTGATGACGAAGTCCGACAACGACAACAATTTTCTTACTGACTTGATGATGAAGTCCAGCAATGACGCCACAAATGTTTCTCAGACTTAATGACGAAGTCCGGCAGCGACGCCAAATTTTCCTTTCGACTTGAAGACGAAGTTCAAGAGAAATTTTCTTCCAGACTTGATGACGAAGGTCAACAGAAATTTTCTTCCAGACTTGTTGACGAAGTTCAACAGAAATTTTCTTCCGGACTTGATGACGAAGTTCAACAGAAATTTTCTTCCCAACTTGATGACGAAGTTCGACAGAAATGTTTCTCCGACTTGATAACGAAGTCCGGTAGCGATGTCAAGAAATTCTTCCAGTTTGATGCAGAGTGCCTGACGGTAAAATTAGCTATCCTTTATCAATGATCGAATAATCAGTGGGTTCCTCCTAATTTGGCATTGGAACCTGATGGCAGTGTCAGATAATTTTCCCGACTGAGTGTCAAAGATTTGAATTAGTAATTCACCAGCGAGTTGTCGTGCAACTATCATTTCATTTTCCGGAGTTTTTTCACCTATCAGAGTTTCCAGTTTACTTTTGCGGTTGGGAAATTTCCGGGTTTATTGGTATTCAACCGTCTTTCACCTTGATTTTTTGAGAGTCGTTCGCTTCTCACCCAGTTAGGTCCAAGCCGTTTGAATAGGGGCAACTGTTGCACCCCAAAATTTGCCCAACCTTTTCTTTACCTAGCATATGTTTCATTCCATTCATTGTAGCATTAGTATATGCATTGCATTGTCATTTGTGTAGGGGATTAAGAGATGTGCCTATTAAGAAGAGGCTACCAAAGGTTCTAGGGCTAATCAAGAAGCTATAGTCAAGTTATCATCCTCAACAAGCCTTCAGGAAGAAGTCAAAGCTCCTTGGGAAAAGGGATGGATACAAGTCTGCCTACCTCCTATCTGGAGGGTCATTAAAAGTCATCTGATGATGTTGAGTCCAGGGTTATGGATAGAATCTATTGTGAAAGCTCATGAAATACCTTGAGGGTCATTGTGGAGTTTATTCAAGTCATTATTCAAAGTGCAATAAGCCATAGCCAAAGGTGGTGCAGTTAGGGTTTTCATCTGGTCAACCCCAAGTCAACTGTGTAATTGGAGGAGATTAAGAATTAATTCCAAGCAACTATGATCATGGAATGTTATGTTGAGACACCTAAGAGATTATTCCAAGATCACTTCATCAATACTTAAGATTGTGAGAAGTTGCTAAGCTAGGGTTTCTAAGCTTGACAATGTAAAATCCCCTATTTAGTGCCCAACTTAAAGACCACATAACTCAAGATTCAAGTTTCATCTCATCTTGTATCCAACATGAGACCTGTATAGCATGTTCTTAGCTTTCCTTTGAGTACTAGAAGTCTTCCATTGTATTTCTAGAACTCAAGATATGAAGCAGACAAGCTACAGGTCATCAGATGAATGTGATTTTGGTCCTTCAAAGTCAACCAACTTCTAAGACATTTTTGACCTAGACGGATGTCTCTCCGCATCTTGACCCAAACATGGAAGTTCTCCCTTATGATCTTAGCTTTATAAAAAGTACTAGAAGTCCTCAAGATGATTTGTGAAGCTCAAGATATGAAGCTTGCAAGGCAAGGGTATTTTAGGAAACTTTGATTATAGGTCACTTTTGATTATAGGTCAATTTTACCACTTTGCACATCTCAAATGGATATCTTTCCAACTAGAAAGTTGCTCCAAATGGGGTCATTTGCTCAATCAAACATCAAGGCACCATGTATTTAGCTTGGATTGAAGATTTGATGAAGAAATTTTCATGTAAAGGGCATTAAAGTTCAAAAAATCAAATCAATTCATATTGGACCAATTTTATCCAAGTTTGTCCATATTTTGAGTGCAAAATACATTCTAAGCATAATGGCATTTTCAGAATTGCAAGTTGAGTTCAAAATCATTGCCATTCTCCATGTTCCTTCAAGTATAGGTTACATGATCAAAAATCAAACATAGGATTAAAACAAGGAAGCAATCTCCACCATTGGATCACACACATCATGTGAAAGCTATCTGAAGCTAGCTCAAAGCTTTGCAAGCTCTGTTTTGGCACGGTTCATGAAGTTTCAAAGCAATAAAAATTGGATTTCCATTGGGCTTGTACAGGCTGCAATTGGGCTTTCTATCCATCCATATCCAAAGTATAAATTGCTGGGATCATTCACAATCAAGGAGAACAAAATTTGGAGCCAAAAACAGTTAGAAATCAGTTGGAAAAAGTGAGAGAAAAGTGAGAATTGAGTTTTTAGTTTCATCAAGATTCAAGCCAAATTGCTCATTCTAACAACTCTAGGAAGGATCACTGATTGTTTATGGATCAAATTCATCAAGGATTCATAGCATCTGAAGGCTCAGTGGAAGCTCTCCACTAGGTAATCCATCTTTCAACTTTCCTCTATGATTAGAGAGAATTGGCATGCCATTTTCACATGTTTGTAATCCTTGCACTTCATATATTGATTCTGGATTGGTTTGATGCTTGATTGTGACAATTCTTGATAGAGCATAGAAACTTGTAGCTTTCGGTTAGGGCTTGTCTTAGGGGAAAAATGAAAAAGAACTATGGCATTGTCTTGTGTGAAGCAAGACGAGTTGATTGATATTAAGACTTGTGAGTTTCGTGGACTTTTGTGAGTTGCTACAGTGGTCGTCTCAAGGTTGAAGACGACCGGAGTTCCTCTGGCCACCATCTGCAACTCTTCCCCCCAATTCCTTATTTAAATGCTAGTTGATACGTGGCTTGATGTAATATATTAAATCTAGGATGAACACTTGACTTGGACTTAATCTGAGGGCCACGATTCAATGATGTTTTGCATTAGAAATCTGAAGATTGCATGGCACCCTCACAGCCTTAGGATACCTTGACTTCATCCCCAGCGTGTGGTCAGGATTACATTTCAGGGATTGACTTCCCTTTTTAATTAAACGTTGTGTTTCAGTGGCTTATATCCCAACCGTTTGATGGCATGACTAGTCTTTAGATGGAACAACTGGGATTCATTTTCATTTTACATTTTGATGCTGATGCACGCGTGCCTTGGTTGTAGCCACTAGATGCTTGACTGGTATTTGAAACGTAGGGCTATGATTGAGTCTTGGCTGTAGTTGACTGAAGTCAATGGACTGGGCTTTATCACTCTTTGCACCCCCCTAAGTCTGAGCCCAGCAATTACACGTTATTGAGTTGCTATTCACACCCACTATTTTCCAATTTTTTTATTTCTTTTCTTTATTTGCATTTTATTTTCTGCTTTCATTTTAATTCATTTAAAAATGTTAAATAATCGGAAAAATCATGAAAAATAAATAAATTTAGATACTTTGGCATGTGTTTTAATTTTCCATATTTTTAATTGAATTTTTCATTTCTTTTTCTATTTAATATTTTATTTTCTTTTTAATGTGTCCATTATTGTTGAAAATTGCACATGCTCACTTCTTGATTTTTCTTTCCTAATCAAAACCCCAAATAAATTCATGGATATTTTTGTGCTTGTTTTTGATACCTTGATTAGAATTGTAGTATTTTTCTCATTAATTTTAGATACCTTTTGATTAGTGTTTAGGTTGATCCTTTAGCACCCTTCCCTCTTGCCTCGTTCTTAGGGTACCTCATGACTTTGCCTTCTGTTGGCATACCTAGACTTAGAATTTCCTTCTCAAATTTGGACCCCTGGTTCCTGAGGCCAGGGGGGTACCTTAGGAAGTTTCTTAGATTTTTTAGGTTCATTTTACTATTTTTGGAAGATTTTACATTCTGGCCTACATTTGTGTGGTTTCAACCTTACCACTTGCCTAGTTTGCATTTTGTGTGAACTCTTTGCAATGCTTGTGCATCTAACTCTTGCATATTCATGTTAAAGACATCTTAAGCCACTTGTGTGAATAATTTCAAGTCTTAATCATGTTCCTAGCTTGTCTAAACTTAGGCTTCCTTTAGGACCTTTCCTTTCGCCTTTCCTTGTGGATACCCTTGAATAACTTCCATCTTTACATGATTCTTTTGCTTATTCTTTCTCCACATCTCTTCCTTCTAATCCCTCCATGTCCTATAATCTTAGGATCCTTCTTGTGAGAGCCTAGTTCCTCCTGTGGAGGAACCAAGTGCATTCCATAAGAAGTTGAGCCTTGGATGGACTCAAGTACTTTGTACACTCCTTCCCATTTGTCCTACAATCTTAGGATCCTTCTTGTGAGAGCCCAGTTCTTCCCGTGGAAAAACTAAGGGCATTCCAGAAATAAGTTGAGCCTTTGATGAACTCTTGTGTTGATACACATTGAACATAGTGGGTTCCTTTGGTCCTCATTGTGCTTCTCTTCATTCATTCCTCTCTGTCCTATAACCTTAGGATCCTTCTTGTGAGAGCCTTGTTCCTCCTGTGGAGGAACCAAGAGCATTCCATAAAGAAGTTGAACCTTTGTGGACTCATGTGTCTTTACCCATTGATGAGTTTGGTTGTGTGCCATAGTAAGTTCCTGGGGTTCTTACTTTGCTTTCCATCCTCATTATCTTCACTCCTTCCCCTTTGTCATACAATATTAGGATCCTTCTTGTGAGATCCCAGTTCTTCCTGTGGAAGAACTAAGGGAATTCCATAAATAAGTTGAGCCTTTGATGGACTCTTGTGTTGATACACATTGAATATAGTGGGTTCCTTTGGTTCTCACTGTGCTTCTCTTCATTCATTCCTCATTATCCTACAATGTTAGGATCCTTCTTGTTAGAGCCTAGTTCCTCACAGGAGGAAAAAAGTGCATTCCATAAGAACTTTGAACCTTTGTGGACTCCTGTGTTTTTACACATTGAACTTAGTGAGTTTAGTTCTCCTTTTGCTTTCCCATTATCTGGTTTATCCCCTCCCCTGCATGTTGTTTGATTTGGTGCATTAGGATAGAAGTGCATGTGTAGGCATTCTTTCTCTTAAGTCCATGTTTGCATTAAAGGTTGAGGTTTCCTCCCTTTGCTTGATTGTTTCTTTTCCCTTTGTGTTTGCTTGTGTGCATTAAAGGTTGAGGTGTCCTCCCTTGCTTGTATAGTTGCGTAGCATGTGCATCCATTCACATTCCTGTTTCATCCTCTTAATGATTTTAGCTCTGTTTTTGCTTTCCGTTGACATGTTCCCTTAGGATTCTCACATCGTTGTCCAAGGATGGGGATGATAGACATTAGGTTCTAATCCTTTGCATGATATAAAGTAGGATAGAGTTCCCTTTCTAAACTCAACCTTAGGACCATCTTGCATGATAACAGCAGGGTTTTGGTTAGTTCCCCTTAGAGTCCTCTTTCTCTTCTCATCTTCAAACAATAATAAAACACCTAATAAAGGCTAATGAGTATTGTATGTTACAAGTCTTAAGCTACTTGGGAAATGACAATTGGGCGGTCTCCTCTCAATTATCTAGAGTGTTAGCATATGTCCTTCGGACGATATGCGACGCATTCGTTCCTAGGTAGTAGTCTCTAGTGCAATATGAATTACAAACATTCATTCAAAACACTTCTCTAATAAAAGACAAAAACAAACAGTCAAACTTCCCTTTCCCCTGTGGGGTCTTTAATAAACTCTGATCTCTCATACCTGTTGAGAGTACGTAGGCACAAGACGCGATGTCTTGGCGAGCACCCTTCCCTCATCCTTTAGTCGTAGTTAGTCGAACTACGTTGACTCTGACTTTCCCATTGCACGAGGGAATATGTAGGCCCAGAGCTGCGACGCTCTGGCGAGTCCTTTTTCTTTTCTTTGTCCCAGACCATTAGCTAGATAGATAAACAACCCTTTAGATAAGCAAACAAGCGTGGACCCCGTTGAGTACAACGGACGTGAGGGGTGCTAATACCTTCCCCTCACGTAACCGACTCCCAAACCCAAGATTTGGTTGCGATGACCGATCTTATCCCTTTTCGTTAGGTTTTTCCTGATTGTTTCCTTTCCCTCCTTTGGGATAAATAACGATAGGTTGCGACTCTTCTCTCATTGTCGGCACCTTTTTTTCGTAGTAGCGACAGTAACGTAAGATTGTAAAGTGATATAATGATAGGCTTCTCAGGTGAGAACAGTTGCATACCGGTTTTTGTAAAATGTAATGATATAATGATAGGCTTCTCAGGTTAGAACAGTTGCTGATCATGGTTGAAAGATCGTCCACGAGGATTGAACTCTATGGGGGAAACTGGAAAATAGTAAGTATTTTATGCTTAGGGCTGACGATCTACTTGGAGAGAACGAACAAACCCAGTTACTCGACGGTAATGACACAGGACGAGGATAGCAAACATGCAAATGCTAAGGCGTATGTCAATGTGTATGAAATGAGTATGCCAATGCTTATGCTAATGCTTGTGCATATGCTGACAAAACAGACGAGAGGAGGAAACTTGAGATGAAATAAACATCTCGACGGGGATACCCGAAGACCTCTACAAAAGTACATCTATCAAGAGATAGGAAAAGTTGATGGTAGAACTGAATCTGGCTTCAAAGTTCTACTGCTCTGGGGAGAAAATAAATCCACTTGGGGATACGGTGTCATGACTTCCACATAGGGATACGATGCGACTTCACCGGAGAGTATGATACCATGACTTCACTAGAGGGATTATTATCATCAATCATAACTAGCCAAGGAAAATCTCAGGACCAGAGATTACCGGGGATAAAATAAATATCCGCTTCATGGGGAAGATGAGAAGCTAGGCAGCTTCATGGAGAAAAGCGTAGCGACTTCTTGGGAATAATACCTCGACTTCCTGGGGAAAAGGCACGTCCAACTTCCCTGGAGATAAACTATATCAGACTTCCACGAGGAGAGTTCATCATACTTGTCGGGGAGAATTCACCAGACATTCCTGGGGAAAGTATCTCCACTTCTTGGGGAGGATGTAGCAATCGTCTGGGGAGTATTTCCTGAGGAAAGTAAGGTAAGAGGAACAGATGATTCCACTGGGAGTGAGTCCTCAAGGACACGAAACATACGGAGAGTATCGGGGATATCTCTGCAGTCTTGAGAGTCACTAGGATTTATCGGATGGATCCCATCATGTTGTCAGCTTAAAGTGTCGCTGGGGACTGCGTTGGTAATGATTTAAAAGTGCCTATGCAACAATGAGACTCACCGGGGAACGAAGAGATCCTTCAGAGATTTCCGCAAGTCAAAGCAACTTTTTATTTCTCAAATGCATTTTCAAGAAAAAAATTTTAAAGTTTGAAAAAAAACACCTTCCTTTTTCAAAATTTTACTAACAAATGGCATTTTGCATAACAAAAACAAAATAGAGATAATGTGAACAAGGAAATTGAATAGCAAAAGGTAAATTTTATTGAAGAATGGTAGCTTGCTAAAGGCATAGCTCCATGGAAAATTACAATTTGAAATTGGCAATATGGGAAAGGTTACATTGAATCCAACGACCTACTGACCCTAACAACTAAGACTACCCTAACATCCTGCTTCTGAAAAGAGCGATTGGATTGGAATGGATTTCTGTAAGATGTATCTGCAATGCTCGGTGTCATCCGATGTAGTGAAATGCCTTTGTCCCTAATTTTTGCCTAGACCGCCCTTTCGGGTTTTCAATCCACCGGGACACTCATTTTTGCCTAAGCCGCCCTTTCGGATTTTCAACTTAGCGAGCTGTATATTTTTTATTTTTTCTTTTAGGCATGATATTTTCGGACTGCATCAGAGTTCACAGGGGTTTCCCCTTTAGGCGTCCATTCCATATACCAATGAGAAAGGGGTTGCCCTTGTTGAAGTTCGTACTGTGGTTCTGTATCCATGCAAAGAGAATGGTAACATCTCATGCCAATCCTTGTAAGTCTTGACCATCTTTTGTAGGATATTCTTGATATTTTTATTCGCAGCTTCAACAGCTCCATTCATCTTGGGACGGTACAGAGATGAATTATGGTGCGCAATCTTGAAACGGTCACACAACTCTTTCATAGTCTTGTTATTCAGATTGGTACCTCTGTCTGTTATGATTCGGCTCGGAATTCCATAACGGCATATAATTTCCTTTTTGATGAAGCGGGCCACTACTTGCTTGGTCACGTTGGCATAGGAAGCAGCTTCTACCCATTTGGTGAAGTAGTCAATAGCAACGAGGATGAATCGGTGACCGTTGGAAGATTTCAGCTCAATTGCCCCAATCATGTCAATGCCCCACATTGAGAAAGGCCACAGTGAAGTTAAAACGTTCAACGGCGCAGGCGGTACATGCATCTTGTCAGCATAAATTTGGCACTTGTGACATTTCCTGGCGTATTGGATACAGTCAGATTCCATAGTTAACCAGTAATATCCAGCCCTCAAGATCTTCTTGGACATAGCATAACCGTTGGCATGAGTTCTAAAGGTTGCTTCATGAATCTCTTGAAGTAACATGTCAGCTTCACGTCTGTCAACACATCTGAGCAGAACCATGTCGTAGTTTTGTTTGTATAGCACGTCATTACTGATGAAGAACTTGGATGCCAGTCTTGTCAAAGTCCTTTTGTCAAGATGAGTAGCATTAGCTGGATACTCTTGCGTGAGAAAATAATTCTTGATGTCATGAAACCAAGGCTTTTCATCAGTCTCATCTTCTTCAATCACCTGACAGTAGGCAGGCTTAGCTCTATATTCAATTTGAATGAGTGGCGATTTATTGACAAATTTGACCTTCCACATGCATGCTAGCATTGCTAAGGTGTCAGCAATATGATTTTCAGATCTCGGAACATGTTTGAACTTGATCTCATCGAAGTATTTAATCAATTCAACAATGTAGGCTATGTAAGGGATTAACTTCTCATGTTTGGTCTCCCATTCACCTTTTACCTGATAGATAACAAAAGCTGAATCTTCACTTACTTCGAGAAGTTTGATTTGGAGGTCAATAGCTGCTTCAAGGCCAAGAATGCATGCCTCATATTCGGTGATATTGTCCGTGCATTCGAAGTCTAACCTTGTTGTCAAGGGAGTATAGCCACCTTTTGGATTCATCAAAATGGCGCCTATGCCATGCCCACTGTAATTATCGGAACCATCAAACATCATCTTCCACCAGAGACTCGGCTTGGGACCTTCATCAGGACCTGGCTCTTCGCAATCCTTCTTTATCAACTTGATGTCTTCGTCAGGAATGTCGAACTTGAGAGGCGCATAATCTTCAAATGGCTGGTCAGCCAGATAATCTGACAAGATACTTCCTTTGATAGCTTTCTGAGGTACATACTGGATGTCATATTCATATAACAACATGTGCCAATGGGAAAGTTTTCCAGTCTGCACAGGCTTTTCAAAGATGTACTTTATTAGATCCATCTTTGAAATCAACAAAGTAGTATGACAAATCATGTACTGCCTGAGACGCCTAGCAGCCCATGCTAGCGCACCACAAGTCTTCCAAAAGTGAATATCTATTTTCTTAATCGGTGAACTTCTTGCTCAAATAGTATATGGCATGTTCCTTCCTTCCAGTCTCATCGTGTTGCCCAAGCACACAACCCATACACTTCTCAAGAACAGTAAGGTACATGAACAATGGCCTTCCCGGAATAGGAGGAATTAAGATAGGAGGCTCTTGCAAGTAGTCCTTGTTCTTTTCAAACGCTTGCTGACAACCAGGATTCCAATCAACAGTCTGACCCTTACAAAGTAACTTGAATATCGGCTCACAGGTAGCCGTCATGTTAGAGATGAATCTGGAGATATAGTTCAAACGTCCGAGAAAACCTCTGACTTGTGTTTCAGTCTGCGTAGCAGGCATGTCTTGAATGGCTCGGACTTTATCAGGGTCTACCTCGATTCCTCGTTGGCTGACGATAAAACCAAGTAGCTTTCCAGATCTAATCCCAAAGGTACACTTAGTAGGATTTAGTTTCAACTGGTACTTCTTGAGTCGTTCAAACAGTTTCAACAGATGATCCAAATGTTCCTCTTCGTTCTGAGATTTGGCAATCATATCATCCACATAAACTTTGATCTCTTTGTGCATCATGTCATGAAAGAGAGTCTTCATGGTGCGTTGATACGTTGCCCTTGTGTTCTTCAAAGCGAAGGGCATTACTTTGTAACAGAAGGTTCCCCAAGGGGTAATGAATGTGGTCTTTTCTCTGTCGGTAGGATCCATCTTAATCTGATTGTAACCGGAGAAACCATCCATAAAGGAAAAGACTGCAAAACTAGATGTATTGTTGACAAGTGTATGAATATGTGGTAGAGGGAAATCATCTTTCGGACTAGCTTTGTTCAAATCCCTATAATCTACACACATTTTGACTTTACCGTCCTTTTTGGGCACTGGAACAATGTTGGCAACCCAATCCGAATACTTTGCAACTGCAAGGAAACCTGCATCCATCTGTTTCTTCACCTCATCTAGAAACTTCAAAGCCATGTCAAGTCTCGTTCTTCAAAGTTTCTTCTTGACAGGAGGAGATTCTGGCTTAAGTGGCAACTTATGAACTACAATATATGTGTCTAAATTGGGCATATCTTGATACGACCATGCAAACACATCAACATATCCTTTCAACAGCTTGACCAATCTCTGCTTGACCTTAGCCCTAAGTACTGCACCAACCTTGACCTCTTTCTTGTCTTCATATGTGCCAAGATTAACCAAATCTACCTGCTCCTTGTGCAATTGAAGTTATGTGTACTCGTACTCAACCAATTTTGTCAGTTCGGCGGGTACTTCAAAATCTTCTTCACCCCCATCTTCAACTTGATAAATGGGTGAATCTCAGTCAGGAGAGACAGGAGAGTCATTGGATTCAACAAGTTTGGTAATGTCACTGCATGTGGATGGCTTATTTTATTAAATGCTCAAATAAAAATGCAAGAGAAACAAAAATGCTTTTTATTTGTAGTTTTTGAAAAGATTTCCAATTTCATTTTAAAAGGCGAAAACGAAAAACCTTAATGAAACAAAGTGGAATTTGAACAAAATGAATTTATTAATAATTGTTTTAAAAAGTGAAAGGTGGCCCTACAAGGCGATCCAATAGCCTTGGGCAAAGCTACGGATGTGAAAACACAAATGAAAATGTTAAATTACTTTGAAATTGGAAAAATAACAGGAATCTCTATAGCCTCCCAGTTGCTCAAAGTTGCATCGCTCTTGAATACCAGGTTGCTCAGATCTTCATCTTCATCATAGTCACTGATGACATTAACTTAAAAACCTTCGCTGACAAACACTTCTTGAAAAATCTTCAGACGCCCTTCGACAGTTATAGAAGCTTTATCATGAGTTGGTATGTAACCCAACCCGTGGCAATCAGTCTTGGTCTTGATGTTGATTACCTCTCCCCAACCTTCAGGAATGCCCCTATTGATTGTTGATCTGATACTCTTCAGGGATACAAAAGATGGATTACTCTGGCCCTCCACAGTCTCTTCAACTTCCACTAAAACAACATTGGCGATCTCAAGTGCTTGGAAAGAAGTTTCTAAAGCGTCTTCATCAGCCTCAATATAACGGAACAAAGATAAGTTACTGACCATCAAATACTCCTCACCATGTATGATAACTAGCTTGTCGTCGACTACAAACTTCATCCTCTGATGCAAAGTTGAAGTCACTGCCCTAGCGGCATGGATCCAAGGTCTTCCGAGTAGACAGTTGTAATTGGGATTGATATCCATGACTTGGAAAGTGATATTGAAAACATGCGGACCGATCAGAATCGGAAGTTCCACTTCTCCAATCACAGATCTGCGAGAACCATCAAAAGCCTTGACAATCAAAGAAGTAGGCTTCACCATAGTCTCTTTATAAGCCAACTTGCTAAGAACTCTCTTGGGTAGGACGTTGAAAGAAGAACCGGTATCCACGAGCACCCTTGATAAGTTGTCCTCCTGACATTTCACTGATATATGTAAAGCACGATTGTGATTCGGACCCTCTCTCGTTAGCTCTTTATTGCTAAAGCTGAGAGTATTACAAGCAGTAATATTGGCAATCACACTATCAAACTGACCGGTGGTAATGTCCTAAGCGACATGAGCTTGATTCAACTCCTTTTGTAAAGCATTTCAATGAGCAAGTAAATTCATCAACAGAGACAAGATAGAGATCTTGGAAGGAGTCTGATGAAGTTGATCAATAACTTTGTAATCACTTTTCTTAGCGATGCTCAAAAACTCGGCATCTTCATCATTGGCGACTGCTTCTTTACCCTTATCTTTGGTAGGCGCAGCAGTAGTGGTAGTCGTTTCCTTAGGCGGAGCCTCATTGAAACGAGGAGTATAAATGCGACCACTGTGAGTCATCCTACTTGCCCCAGCTATGTTGGTCACGGTTTCACTATCAGTCTTCACTTCTTCCCTCGGAATGACCTTCCCAGATTCTTTGTCAACCATGGTCACGTCATATTTCCAAGGTACAACTTTAGGATCATTGAAAGGAAACGGCCTTGGCTTCTGAATAATTATCAGCTTCGGCGGATCCACCGTAGGAGTAACAGGCTTTGATATATTGAACACTGGTTTGGCAGAGCTTGCCCCAGGTAGATTAAACACTACCACCTTAACCTTCGGTTCTGGCAAGTTGAAGACATGCTCAATCACAACAACTTCATCCTTCTTCACCTTGTTAACCACTTGTAGAAAACCGTTGTTGATCAACTTTTGAACAGCCTTCTGAACCATAACACAACCCTTAGCACTTCTTTCATAACTTGCACAGTCAATATGAGAGACATATACCAAACCAGCTTCGAACAGCTTGGAATGTAACACCCTGAGCGGAGTCTTGATCTGAGCTACATCACTAATAAAATTTTCTTTGGACGAATCATCAATGGAAGTAACAGCCCCATGGTTAGGCAGAGGGTTGCTTTTGACATTTGGTCGAGGGTCATCAAAGGACAAAATCTTCTTTTCCATCAGATCTCTGACAATGTTCTTCAGAGCATAACAATTTTCCAAATCATGACCAGGCACACCCTCATGAAATAAACAATGAGCGGCGGCGTTGTAGTTGGCAGGAAAAGGATTCAGAGGTGGACCCAAAGCTCGGGTAGTAATCAGACCTCGTTGCACTAAGAACAGATACAACTTGGTGAACGTCATCGGAATCGGAGGACAAGGCTTGTATTATCTCCTATTCAAAGCATTTTGACGAGTTGCCTGATTTCTCGACTGTTGATTGGCAGGAGCATTAGGCGCTTATTGATAATTAGGAGGAGCCTATTGATAGAATGGAGGCTGGTAAGCAGGAGCCTGTTGCATAGGCTGATAAGCAGGAGCTTGTTGAGCTTGTTGATTAAAAGACGGTGCAACAGCAGCTATATACGGTGGTTGAGCCTACTGAATCGGATATCCTTGAGGTTGAGCATACTGCGGTGGATGTTGATACTGTTGATTTATTCTTTTACCAGAAGATAAACACGGGTCTCTCCTTCCTTCTTTTTCTGAGAATTGAAAGAAGACTTCCTCGCTTGGTATTTTGAGTTTGAACTACCAGAACTGCTTGTCATTTTTCCACTTTTCAGAGCTAATTCGACCTTTACCCCAACAACAACAATGTCAGCGAAATTCGTAGTCACACTACCCACCATCTTCTCATAGAATTCGGGATGAACGACGTCAACAAACCAATTTGATTGTTCCTTATCAATCAAAGGAGGTTCGACTTGTGAAGAAATCTCCCTCCACCTATGAGCATATTCCTTAAATGTCTCGGAACTCCTTTGAGCCATACTCAATAATTGTCTTCTTTCGGGAGCTAGGTCCATATTGTACTTGTAGTGCTTGATAAAAGCATCGGATAAATACTGAAAAGACCTAATGTGAGACTGATCCAAAGTCAAGTACCATTTGGAGGAAGCACCCTTCAGACTGTCTTGGAAACAGTGAATCATCAATTTATCATTCCCCACGTGAGCAGCTGTTGCACCCCAAAATTTTCTCAACATTTCTTTACCTAACTTATGTTTCATTTCATTCACATTAGCATTATCATTTGCATTTCATTGACATGTATGCAGAAGATCAAGAGGTATGATTACCAATCAAGGGCTACACAAGAATTTGAAGCTAGCTAAGAAGGTTATTCAAGTGTTCAAGGGTTGATATCCTTGTTAGAGAAGTTAAAAGATCCTCAGAGAGAGTGGTTGAAGCCAAGTGTGTAGGTCTCCTAACTTGAGAGTTGTGGAAAGCCATCAGATGATTCTGAAGCCATGAAGATGGACTTGAGGTCTTGAGAGAGCTCATGAGAAGTGTTGAAGATCACTTTGAGGCCTAGACAGGTCATTGTGCAGGATTAAGAAGGCCCGACCATGAGTGGTGCAATTAGGGTTTAACTGGGTTAACCCTAAGTCAACTGATGATTTGAAGAAGGTTGAGACCTAATCCAAGAGCCATGTGATCATGTATTGACGCATTGACATGCTATAAGGATGATTACAAGGTCAAATCATCCTGATTGAAGAGTTTGAGAAGTTTCAAGCTAGGGTTTCTAAGGCTTGACAGTGTAAAATCCCCTAGTTTGACCCCTATCTTCAAGGCAATTTAGCTCAAGATGTGATTGTCATCTCATCTTACCCCCAACATGAATGTTGTAGAGAATGATCTTAGCTTTAATTTGAGTGTGAGAAGTCCTTGATAGGATTTGTAGAATTCAAGTTATGAGTCAGACAAGTTATAGGTCATCAGATGAATGTGAATTTGGAGCTTGAAAGTTACCCAACTTGCATGGCTCTTTTGCCCTAGAAGGATGATTCCTATGAACTTTTGGTCAATATGAATGTTGTTCCTTATCCTCTTATCTTTCTAGAGAGTACTATAAGTCCTTGATAGGATTTGTAGAACTGAAGTTATGGCTTTGACAAGTCAAGGGTATTTTGGGCATTTGGAGATTATAGGTCATTTCAATCATAAGTCCATAACTCCTATTTGCAAGCTTCAAATGGGAAAATGTTCAACATAAAACTTGTTCAAAATGATGTTTTAAGGTTAGACAAGTGGTCATGAGAGATTGGAATTGCTTGTAACTCAAAATTGCAAAATTGGCTTAAAAAGGAAGAATTAAAGTTCATTAAAAGGACCAAATTTGTGATTTTTCATTCCAAAGCCAAGATAAGGCATGTAATATGTCATTTTGATCAGAAATGACATTTTAAAGACATTGGCAATGTTACTTTTCCCATTTGAGGTCAAAATCATAGAGTTGCATTTTGTTACTTAAGGCTTAATGTACATATGCCAAACTTCACATAAGATCAAAACCAAGGTGCAAACACATTCCAAACACACTCAAAATCTCATGTGGAGAGAATTTGGATGAAGAGCATAGCAAATGCAAGCTGCTGCAAGAGCTGTTATGAGCATGGCATGAGATTGAATTTCAAGTGAGATGAGATATTGAACTTCTCATTAGAGTGATCCAGAACTTTCTAGATCATTCCTTCATGTCCTATATAAGCATATGAGGTGATCCAAGGCCAAGGTTGGTGAGAATTGAGGGAGAATAGTGAGATTGAACTTTGAACTTTCTTCTTGCAAATCCAATTCTGTTACAAGGTTTGGATCAATTTCAATCCATTTTTTTTGCTCCCAATAGCTTGCTATAGTGTTAGTGGTTGATACCAGATTGAATTCAAGGCACAACTGTGGAAGAATTGTGAGTTAGCCATTGGAGTTTGAAGCTTGCAACTCATAATCGGGTTCAAGAATTCAAGGCCTTTCAACTCATTTCTTTGCATACAGAACCGTCCTTGGATGCTAGTGAAGGAGTCTGGAGATTACTGAGGGTTGATTTGAAGATTTGAGCACTCTGTTCACACGATTTTACCAGGTATGCAATTCTCATTCCATGGCTTAATTTAAGTAGAATCAATAGGATTTGTTAGGTTAGAATCATTGTAGATTGATGTAGGAAGGTTTCTGGATCATTAATTTGGAGATTAGTGACCAATTAGGGTTTATGCAATTTTCGGTTGAGATCGTGTTTTTGCAAATCTTGAGTTTTTAGCATGAACTAGTGGCATGAATGAATTCCTGAGGAAATTTGGGACAAGATTCATCAAGAAATCGTGGCCAATGGTGGATTCTAGAGAGAGTTAGGGTTGGGAGTAGCTGATCGGAGAAGTCACCGGCGGTGACTCTAGCGCGCGCAGGTGAAGGGAGCTTCAGAAATTCAAAATGAGGAAGACGAGCTCGTAGCCATTGGATTGGATGTGGACCTTTGACCAGATGAGGATCTAATGGCCACGAGTGATTTAATTTTTGTGAAGGACTCTGAGTTATGAAACGATGCGTTTCATTTAATTGGTGTTTTGGGCTTAAGTCACTAATTGATACTCACACCCCCTTTTTGGGCCCAACGCTGAATTGAACTTAATTTTGTTGCTATTCACACCACACGCCTATCAATTTCTCCTTATTTTCTTTTAATTTCTCATTTCATTCATGGTTATTGGAAAATTCATAAATAATTGAAAAATAATTCAAATGATTCCATTCTTTTTTTATTGATTCATGATTGAATCTAGTTTTTTTAGATAAACAAATATTAACATTTCATGCATTTTTGATTTTATTAGCATTTTTTACATTTTAATTGACATTAAAATGATCATGGTTGATGCTTGATCTTGTTGAATTTGGTTTGATCATTTGATGATGATTTTTGCCTTGATTTTTTGTGTGTAGCTAGCATAGACATGCATGTTCCCCTTAGATTTTTCTCACATTTTTGTGATGAATGTAAGTGGTAGTTTTAGGTTGAAACTTTAGGAGCTCCATTTTTAGGGTTTATGGTTAATACCTTATGATTTAGGGTTTATATCTAGAACTTGGTGGATGATTCAACCTCTGATTTTTGTATTGTAGATTCATGATTGAATTAGGGTCCCTTACGAATTTTTGTAGGAATTTACAATGTAGTTTACTATTTTTGTTTGATTTTAGTTTAGGTGCTAACTTTAGATGATTCTAATGCACTAATTCAACTAGAATGACTTCTTTAGTTCCCTTAGATTAGGGTTTTGTCTCTCTTGCTCTTGGATGATGTTGAAGACAAGCTTGGGCTACCATGGATTGAATGAAGAAGCTTTGATGTGAAGATCTCCCCTTCTTTTGGTGTAGTGGTGATTAGGTGTTAAGATTAGGGTTTGAAGGCAGAGCTTCTAGATAGATTCTCTTCCTTCATAAACATGGAAGATGTTGATCACTTCCATTCTTCCCTATGATGTAAGGTCCCCTTGTAAAGGCCTCATCCCTCCTTTGGTAGGATGTGTGGCTCTTTACAAGTTGGTAGAACCTTTGAGGGTCCCTTTCTCTGATGATATGATGCTTAGTGGTGACCTTTGGTCTTCACTCTGCTACCAATCATCCAAACTTTGCTCTAGTTAGATGAATCTTTCTCCCTTGCTAGAGGATGGAGTTCCTTGCTTGAAGAGATTGAGGGATAGGAGTTGATACTTCTTTGTGTTTGAAGATTACCCTTAGGAGCTGGAGCTTGTAGATCAGGAAGAGCAAGTTGATACTTGTAAGGAGGAGAGAGCTGAAGCTTGAAGGTCCAGAAGAACAAGTTGACACTTGTGAAGGAGATCAAATCGAAATTGAGTGAAGAAGCTGAAGTTTGAAGCTTGAGAAAGTAAGTTGATACTTATGTTTAGTACATGGAGAACCTGAAGGAACAAGTTGATACTTACTATTGGGATTGAAGCCTGAAGGTGGAGTCTACTTAGAGCTGAAGCTTGGAGAAGAAAGGATAAGTTGATATTCATGTTTGATGTGTTATAAGCTTGAAGAAGCAAGTTGACACTTGCTATTAAAGATGAAAGCCCTAAAGAGCAGTTGAAGACTGAAGACTGAACTGATGTTAGAGGGTTGCTTTGCTGTGAAGCTGTGGAAGCTGTTGATCTGCTTTCTTTCCTGTCTGTTTGCTTTCTGTGCAACTGTATTGCTGTGACTTGTTTGATTTGCTTGATGCATTAGAATAAGTTCATATGTAGATTGATTTAAGCTAGGAGCATGATTTCACTAGAGGTTGAGTTGCTCCTTCTGCTTGTATTTTTACTGTATGGCTTTGCTTGCGGGTATTCGGTAGAGCCCAGCTCCCTTGCCTATGTGGTTTGTTATTTTGCTTGATAGCAGTTTACTTCTTCTGTATGATTGCAGTTATTATATTTTTCTTGATAGCATGTTATTTCCTTTGTATGATTGCAGTTATTCATATCTGGCTTGAGGTTGAGATGAGCTTGTGGAGGCTGATGCCCCACACACATTTCCTCCCTCACTTGCATTGCATGCATTTTACTGTATATCTGTTTACTGTTTAAGCTGATGCTTTACCTGTTTCTGTTTACATTGACATGATCCCCTAGGAATCTCACTTCCTTTGATAAGGAAGTGATGATTAGAACTTTAGGTTGAAACCTATTCATGACAACTTCTAGGAGTCCCCTGTTTCAAACCTCAACCATAGGATGAATCCTTGGCATGACAATATTAGGACTTGATAGTCTCCCCTTAGTTGAACCTGTTCGTTCTCTCTTCTCATCTCAAAACAAATTAAAATACAGTGATAAAGGTTAACTGACGTCGTACGTTACGAGCCTTAAGTTATCTGAGAAAGGATTGTTGGAGAGTTTCTTTTCAACAATCTGGATGTTTAGTATGGCACCCTTTGGTTGACATGCGACGCATTCACTCTCAGGTCATAGTCTCTAGTGCGATATTGGTTGCAAACATCCATAAAAAATAGTTCTTCCGTAAAAGACAAAAAACAAACTGCAAATCTTTTTGCCTCGTGGGCCCATAATTCAAAGGAAGCTTTTCTGAAGAAAAGAGTGTCGTTAACTCCCAGTTCTACCGCAAACGGTAACGCCTAAGTCTCCAAGGGTCGAGCTGCGTACACCAAACTACTGGAACTGTTTGTTAACCCTACTCGAAAAAACAGATGAATCTGAATCCCCGTAATCCGTATTATCCTGAACTACGTAAGCTCTGATCTCTCATACCTGTTGAGAGTACGTAGGCACAATACTGACGTATTGGCGAGCCACCTTCCCCGTAACCCGTAGTTAGTCGAACTACGTTGACTCTGATTTCTCATTCTCTGATGAGAATACGTAGGCATAAAGTGCGATGCTTTGCCGAGTCATATTTCTTTTCTTTTTTAAGCCAGCCTTGATAGGTAGATAGATAAAACCAACCCGTCAGATAAATACAACAAGTGTGGATCCCATCGAGTACGATGGACGTGAGGGGTGCTAATACCTTCCCCTTGCGTAACCGATTCCCGAACCCAGACAATGGTTGCGATGACCTTGTCTTATACCTTTTCGTCAGGTTTTTCCGATCGTTTCCTTTCCCGCTCTAAGGGATAAATAACGAAAGGTGGCGACTCTTCTGTTTTGCCGGCACCTTATTTTCGCGGTAGCGACAGCTGGCGACTCTGCTGGGGAATTCATAGTTTCCTGGGATCCAACGTCCCTTACGTGAGTCAGTTTGGGGATCCAACGTCCCCTGCGAGAGTCAATCCTAGCGCTTGTATGATTACTTGTTGGGTTGTGTTTGTTTATCGCATTTTATTTCCCGCATCTTTATTTTCAGTATGATATGATTATCTGTGCTGTTGTGGGAGGGGCATTCTGATGAGTGAGAAGCCAGACCCAGGCTTGAGTGTACTTAGCATTAGTTGTGGAAATTAGTGGGCGCGTGCTTGCTTTGCAGGCACTAGTGTCTCATGAAATCCACGCTCAGACGAGGTTCTCCCGGTTGACTTCCTTTCCGGCCCTTTGGGCCTGGGGGGTTGTTGGTTTGGAGGATTGTCGACTCTAGGGACCGATCATTTGGAATTCAGCTGAGTGAGGCCGCTTCAGGAGACGGTGATGCCACACCTTCTGGGTATCGTATCACCCCTCTTGAATGTCTGTGACGCTGATGACCGCATAGGATGCCGAACTTGTGTCCATTTAGGTCCATACCTGTGAGCAGGGTCAGGTTTGTTGCAGGAAACCTTAACCTTCAGACTACCTGGTTTTCTTGATAGTGAATCAGTTTTGTTGGTATCAGAGGTTCTCATCATCAGACATGTATTTGTTCTTGACAGAACCGAGTTTTGGTCCTGTATCAAGGGTCCTTATCTTCAGCAATGTATCTGTTCTTGATAGAGCAGAGTTATAGTCCTGCATCAGAGGTCCTTATTATCAGATGTATGTGTGTTCTTGACGGAGCAGAGTTATAGTCTGACACCAGGGGTTTCTCCTCATCATCAGATATACGGGTGTTCTTGACAGAGCAGGTTTATGATCCGATACCAGGGTTTTCTTCTCATCAAAGATAGGATTGTTCTTGACAGAGCAGTATTGTGGCTTTGTTGATACAGAACCTTCATCTCTTCAACAGCGCAGTCGTCTTGATCTCCTGCTGCATGATTGCATTTTGCATTGCTTTGCATACTCATTTGCATTTCATTAACGTGTGTCTGTGTTGCAGGTACCGTTTCCCCCGATTCAGGTTTTCTTGCCTTCTGTTGTGCTACTATAGGTTCTCTAAGGAAGACTGTGGCCTACAAACTCCCCACTCCTGATGTTGTTCAACTGACTGGTTTGATTGCTTTGGCAGATGATTCTGTGAGAGATGAATTCAGAAAGTCTTATGGGAAACTGCTCAGCCTGGTTCGTAAGCCCTCTGTGTTTGAGTTGAGTGGGTTGCACGCCCTGCTGCAGTTCTACGATCCTCCGTTGAGATGCTTTACTTTCCAGGACTTTATTCTCGCACCCACACTAGAGGAGTATGTTGATTTCTTAGGTGTTCCTATCAAAAGTCAGATGCCCTTCGTTCATATGGATGCTGAGCCTAATCTGGCTAGTCTAGCTCCTTCACTTCACCTAGATGCCTCCGAGTTGGTTTTGTCTAGTTGGAACAGGGTTCCCGGTTTCTCCTTGCAGTTCTTAGTGGGAAAGGCCCATCAGTGCGCCAAAGACGGATGTTGGGTCGTGTTCAACGCCATTCTTGCTCTGTGCATATACGACATCATTCTGTTCCCCAATATGCCCGACTGTCGCTTCCGCGAAAATAAGGTGCCGGAAAAACAGAAGAGTCGCCACCTTTCGTTATTTGTCCCTCAGAACGGGAAAGGAAACGATCGGAAAAACCTGACGAAAAAGGTATAAGACAAGGTCGTCGCAACCGTTGTCTGGGTTCGGGAGTCGGTTACGCAAGGGGAAGGTATTAGCACCCCTCACGTCCGTCGTACTCGACGGGATCCACGCTTGTCGTGTTTATATGACGGGTTGGTTTTATCTATCTACCTATCAAGGCTGGCTTAAACAGAAAAGAAAAATGACTCGGCAAAGTGTCGCGCTTTATGCCTACGTATTCTCATCAGAGAATGAGAAATCAGAGTCAACGTAGTTCGACCTACGACGGGTTATGGGGAAGGTGCTCGCCAATACATCAGTATTGTGCCTACGTACCCTCAACAGGTATGAGAGATCAGAGCTTACGTAGTTCGGGCTACTACGGATTACGGGGATTCAGATTCATCTGTTTTATCGAGTAGGGTTAAACAGCAGTTCCAGCAGTTAGGGACAAAGCCTGTTTGCGGCGGCGCTGAAGTTTAACGACACTCTTTTCTTCAGAAAAGCTTCCTTTTGAATTATGGGCCCACGGGGCAAAAAGGTTTGCAGTTTGTTTTCTGTCTTTTACGAAAGAAGTGTTTTTTATTGTGTTTGCAATTTCAATCGCACTAAAGACTATGACCTGAGAGTGAATGCGTCACATGTCACCCAAAGGGTGCCATACTAAACATCCAGACTATTGAAAAGAAGCTCTCCAACAATCCTTTCTCAGATAGCTTAAGGCTCGTAACGTACGAAAGAAATCATTCATGATTACTGTATCTTAAGCTGTTTTGAGATGAGAAGAGAACAGACTCAACTAAAGGGGGACTATCAAGTCCTACTGTTGTCATGCCAAGGATTCATCCTATAGTTGAGGTTTGAAACAGGGAACTCCTAGAATTTATCATGCATAGGTTTCAACCTAAAGTTCTATCATCACTTCCTTATCAAAGGAAATGGGAGTCCTAAGGGATCATGTCAATGAGATACAGAAATAGATGAAGCATCAGCTTAAACAATAAGCAGTAAACGACTGTAAAATGCATGCAATGCAAGTGAGGGAGGAAATGTGTGTGGGGCATCGGCCTCCACAAGCTCATCTCAACCTCAAGCCAGAATGAATAACAGTAATCATACAGGAGAAATAACAACATGCTATCAAACAAAATATAAGAGACTGTAATCATACAGAAGAAAACGGAATGCTGTCAAGCAAAATAAACCACATGGGCAAGGGAGCAGGGCTCTACCGAATACCCGCAAGCAAAGCCATACAGTAACAGTACAAGCAGAGGGAGCAACTCAACCTCTAGTGCAATCATGCTCCTATATTAGAGTCAGTCTAGATATGGACTTATTCTAATGCATCAAGCAAGCCAAACAAGGCACATCAACACATAAAAGAAAACAAACAAGAAAGCAGATCAACAACTCCCTCTTTCCTTCCAAGCTTCAGCTCTTCTAACAGCAATCCAGTCTTCAGACTTCAATCACCCTTCAAGGCTATCATCTTTCATGACAAGTATCAACTTGTTTCTCCAGGGTTTCACCCATCAACATAAGTTTCAACTTATCCTTCTTCTCAAAGCTTCATCTCCTCAGTCAATTCCACCTTCAGGCTTTGCTTCTAACTACAAGTATCAACTTGATTCCCTCAGGATCTCAAGTCTCAAGTATCAACTTATCCTTTATTCCTTAAGCCTTAGCTCTATACTCAATCTCAATTGGATCCTCTTCATAAGTATCAACTTAGTCTTCAAGCTTCAGCTCTCTTTGCTCTACCAATCTCAACTTGGTCTTCTTCTCCTACAAGCCTCAGCTTTTCAGTGTAGTCTTCAATCACATGGAAGTGTCAGCTTCATCCTTCAATCTTCTTCAAGTAAGGAACTCCTCACTCTTCATTCAATCTCCATTGGGTCCTCAAGTATCAGCTTGCTCTTCTTGCTCTTCAGGCTTCAGCTGCACTGGCAATGCTCAAGGAATCATCCTCTTCCACACCCTCTTCAATGAAGTCCTCATCTTCAAACTCAAGCCCAACATCTCTCAAGATACTCAAACCAGAGGATAATTGGTTGAACATGATGAGTGGAAATGATAAACAGCTTACTGACAACCAAAGGAAGCCTGTAAGGGTTCATCATTATGAGAGACTGGTTCCCTCAAAGTTCTACTTCCCAGATAAAGCCACTCATCCCTCCAAAGGAGGGATGTGAATATATGAGAAGGACTTTTAGTCATTGGGAGGAATGGAAGCACAAGATGCTTTCCATATTTGTGAAAGAAATCATTCTAACTATAAGGCTCTCCCTATGTCCTATCTCCTAATCTTCATCAGACACCTTCAGGCACAAACAAATCCAAAGCTCCAAGCAACTTCAAGCAACTTCAAGCATCTTCCTTGTCTTCAACTTGTCTTCAATCTCAATCAAAGGCAAACCAAGCACAAACCCTAATCTAAGGGAACTAAGTGAGTTAAACTAGTTGAATTAGTAAATTAGGATCACCTAAAACCTAGCACTAAAGTTAGTCCTAACTAAAATACTAAAATCAATTGTAAAATCCTACAAAAATTACTATGGGAACCTATTTCAATCATGACTCTACCACATTAGTTTCAAAGATCAAACCATCAAATTGGACCTAGAACTAAATCCTACATTCTAAGGTATCAACCTAAAACCCTAAAAAGGAAGCATCTAAACATCAATATAGAAAGCATACCTATTTTCATCACAAAAATGTGATAAAATTACTATGGGATCATACATGTCTAACCTAATCACACACAAAAAATTAGGCTCAAAATCATCACCATGAGATCAAACAAAATTCCACAAAATTATGCTTCAAACATGAACATTCTAATATCAATTAAAATGCAAAATTCCAATTAAATCAGAAATTACATGAAATGGAAATATTTTTTCTCTAAAAAATAATAGGCTCAATCATGATTAATATGCAAAAAGAGTGGGTGTGATTGGATTAATATTCAATTAGTTATGATTTTTACAAAAACCATGAATTAAATGGAAATTAAATGAAAATCCAATTAAAATAACCAAACACACGGTGCAGGAAGTAAACATTTTCAGTTAAAAACATGGATTGGGCTCGCTGGGGGGTGTGGATAGCACTTAAACCATTAGGCCCAAACGCCTGAATAAATGAAACGCATCGTTTCATCAGAAACCCTTCACAAATCAGAATTAAAACGTGGCCCTTGGATCTTCTCCCAGTCAATGGTCAATCCATCATCCAATGGTGAGAACTTCATCTTCTCCATTTCAAACGTCTGAAATTCGCGCCCAGCTCCGGCCACCGCCGGTGGAGCTCCGATCGTCGCCTTCAACCCTAGTTCTTCCTAGAGGCCTCCAATCCAAGAGGTCAAAACATGAAACTCATTCCAAATCTTGCCACGAACTCAACCATGCCCATAGTTTCCTCTGAAACCCCAAGAATCAACATCTCCCAATCTCAACCGAAAAGGGTGATCTTCCTATTTTGTCTCTAATTCATCAATTAACCATCTGAAATCCATCCTAGGCCATTCTACAACTAATCTAGCACCTTAATTCAACCTAATACTACCTAAATTAAGCTATAGGAAGAAGATTACCAACCTGGAAATTCTTGAATAACAGATGCACCAAATCTTCACTTCAAGCCCTCAAATCTTCTAGACACGATCATTGAACCTCCTCCTTGCTTCTGTATGCAAAAGATTCAATGGAAAGTGCTTCAATCTTGAAACACGATGTTGAGTTGCAGGTGCTGAAAACCACTTGCTCCCACACGATCTAGCCACCAATTCTTCTTGGAAATGGTCTGGAATCAATCCTTGACACTCATGGAAGAAGAATCAATCAAGAAAATGGAAGGAAATGGAGGAATTTGGTGAAACCGATTGCACTTGCAAGCTATGAAAACTCAATCTCAAACTAAGCTCAATCCTTCAATGATCACCAACCTCTGCCAGGATCCATTCTACTCAATATATAGATGAAGTTTGGATGATCTAGAACCCTCTATATCCTTCGAATGAGATTTTACACATCTCATGTCATGAGATTTTGAATCACTTATCATGCCATGCTCAATTCTGTTTGCAGCTTGAAATTCATCTCAATCTCTTTCAATTTCTCCCCTAGTGACATTTTGGAAGGGTATAGCTTGCCAAGTTCCTTGCCCATTGTTGCACCCTAAAATTTGCTCAACCTTATTCAATTGGTTTATGTTTCATCATCATTAGCATTTGCATATAGAGTCATGTACATAGACTAACCATCTGCATAGCATCAGCATAGCAAGTCATTCAACAGGGGACCAATCATTATTTTCATCTCTAGAGGCCTATCAAGAGGTTATTATCCCAATTCAGTCATATTCAAGTCATCAGGAAAGAATTTGAAAGCAAAGAGTTCAGCAGATCAAGCCTTGAGTCTACCTCCTAGCTAAGGGTATCTGAGGATCAACAAGAGGGTTGTGAGCTGTGAAGTGAAAGCATGGAGAGTATCTAGACATCTTGAGAGACTTATAAAGTCATTTGAAGAAGAAAACAAGTTGTTGAGGTGATCATAAGAGCTATAGTTGAAGACAGTCAACTAGGGTTTCATCTGGGTCAACCCTAGGTCAATTGACTGGTTTAAAAGAGCATTCAAGGCTATTGGAGAGATGTGGGGTTCATCATTGGATATATAAAGAAGGATATGGAGATATGACAAGGAGAATTCAAGAGAAATCAAGGAGAAGAGGAGTTACTAAATTAGGGTTTCTCTGTAAAATCCCCTAGTTTAGGTCAAATTTCCAAGCAAGATAAGTCAAAATGCTAGATTCAAATGGCTTCTTGGCCAACATGAAACTTGTAGAGAATCTCAAGACCTTTAATTTGAGTGGTGGAAGACCTCAAGGAGATTTATAGAACTCAAGTTATGGTCCTTGCAAGTTACAGGTCATCTGGGGTGTCTGAATTTTTGTCTGTGAAAGTGACTTGACTTCCAAGCTAGTTTTGCCCCTCAAGGAGATTTCAAATGAATTCTTGGTCAACATAAGAGTTGTTCCTCATTGTCTTAGCTTTCTAGAATGGTATGGTATGCCTTCATATGATGTGGAGAACTCAACTTATGGTCTTGACAAGCAAAGGGTATTTTGGGCATTTGTGAATTACAGGTCATTTTAACCTATGTCCAAAACTCATACAAGGAGGCCTCAAATGGAAAAACTTACAACATCAAACTTGCTCCAAATGGGATTTTAAGTCTATAAAGAAGGTCACAAATTATTGGAGAAGCTCATAGCATGATGTTACATAATTGGTCAAAATATGAACTAAAAAGGCTTATAAAGTGAATAATTTCAAGTTGAAAAATGGTTTGGGAGATTTACAAGTCCAAATGGAGACTTCCAATATATGATTTTGAATGGAAAAACAATTCTAAGAACAATGGTTCACACACTTTTTTGAGTTTAGAAGGAAAAAATGAAGTTATCCATGGTTGCTTACCTTTTAAGAAACATAATCAAAATGAGCCAAAGTTTGAAAACAAGGGAATGTGCAAGATGGATCTAGAATGTACCATTGGGGTCTATATATTCATGAAAGATGAATTTGGCAAGGGTTGGCCTCATTTGCACCAAGAATTCCACAAATTTCTCACACTTTTTTTCATAAAAGTTTCATTCCAAATCTCTCAAATTCTTCATCAATCTTCATCATAATCAATTCAATTTCACTCCATCATCATCTTAGATCATAATTGAAGCAAGGTTTTGGTAGTTCTCATCCATTTTCGAGTGCTTCTTTCATCAACATCAAAATCACAAGTTCAAGTGGATTGCATGATTCAAGCAAGGAACCTCCAAATTTGTGCATACAGAATTGAGTGTTGAATTGGTGAATCAAGATCCAAGTCTCAAAAGCTTCATATCTTCCATTTCCATAGCTGTTTTCAAGGTTTCTCATCAGGTAAGTTTTCATTCGATTAGCTTGATTCTGTTGGTTTCACATGATTTTATTAGTGTAGACTTGATCTAGGTGGTTAGGAGATTAAGTTAGATGATTTTGGAAAGGATTGGTGATGGTTAGTGACAGGTGTAACAAACTGTTGGTGCTTATATCTCTTAGATTAGTGCATCATAATTGTAGCGTGATTGATCAAATTAATCTCCATTAGTTGTAGTTCAGTTTAGGCTAAGTTTGGGGAAGAATCGTGTTGATGCATATCAGTATGATTTCATGATGACCAGTTGTTACCTCGATCGGGTTGAGAGATTCTGTGAGTTTCAGACTGAGTTAGTGGTATAGGATTGTAGAGGAGAAGATCCTGAGCAACTTTCGTGTTTATGGCGTGATGATTCGTGGCTTGGAGATGGAGAACAGAGAGGGGGAAAGTAGCTCGTGCATGAGCTCGCATGGAGTAAACCCTAAGTTGCAGGTCTTTTGGAGAAGAAATAATCATGGCCATTCATTGTGGTTTGGACTTTTGACTTAGGGTAAGATCGTGTGGCCTACATTCAATCTGAGCGTTTGGAGGGAAGTGGAAACTGGCCAAAACGCACCGTTTCATTAATTGAAACGGGCGGGCCTGAGTTGGATTTTGATATTCCCACCCCCGTGTTAGGCCCAAAACCATTTTATAACGTGATTTTATTACTTCCTTCACCCCCCAGCGCGTTTTATTATTTCTTTAATTCTGATTGTTGTTGGGCCCAGTGTGAAAGCGCTACCAGCACCCCCCTATTTCCTGGCCCAATGGGATTATAACTGGGGCGAGTTTCTAAATGCACCCCTCATTCATTTCATTCAATTTTAATTTTTCTTAATTCCATTAATATTTTACCAATTTTCATAAAATCATAACTAATTCATAAAAAATGCATTTTCATCCATTCTTTTTACCATATTTTCATTAAAATGTCTAGAATATTATAGGAAAATAAAATTTCATTTTTAGTTTTATTTCACATTTTTTTCATATTTTCTAAATAAATGTCATATTAAATAGTTCATTTCATGCATTATTGTTATGATTTTTGTTCTCTCACGTGCTTTGATATTTTTTGGTCATTCTTTTTATATTGTTTAGATGAGATATTAAACTTGTAGAAATATTTTAGTTCCCATTTTTAGAGGTTAATTTTGGATGATTAATAAATGCTTGAATATCATGAGCAAAACTAGGGTTTTAGGTGACAACTTAGGAGTTTGATTTCATTCCCCTTAGGACTTAGGGTTTGAATAGATTAGTTATGGGACTATAGGGGCTATGGGTAGTTATTAGATCCCTTAGAAAAGTTAGGATTCCCCTACTGCTATTATTACTGTCTGTATATCTGCTGTCTGGTGTGGTGTGCCCTCTGGGGTTTATTGATTGTTTGTATGGGTATTGGGTTTGTCTGGGGCCCTGGGGAAGCTGAAGATTTGTGAAGATGAAGCTATTGGAGATTCAAAGATTGAAGATCAACTGTCAGAGTGGGAGAGGAGATCCTTGCTAGCAGATGCTAAGAAGACTAGGGTTAGGAGCTAGGCAGAGCTCTAGATTAGAAAGCTTGTTTCTCAAACATGGATTGCCTTGTCTGCATCCATTCTTCTCTGTGATTCAGAGTCTCTCTAAGACACTCACCCCCTTCCTTTGGAAGGCTTGGTAATAGTGTCTATGAGATAGAACCCTTGAGAGAAAATGTCTCTTGTGTTAGAAGCAGTCTGTTCACCACCCTTGGTAGTCAACTGATTGCTTAACACCCAATCCACTCTTGTGACTAATCCCTCATCCTGGAGGTTTGAGCTTGAAGAAAAGCCATTGCAGATGGAAGACTGATGATCAAAGCCCTTGTTTGAAGGCCATGAAGATGGAGATTGGTGCTTGTTGAAGCCTGTAGCTGATTGGAGATTGCTTAAAGTCAGATGCTGAGCTGCTGATGCTGTTTCTTCTGTTGCTGTATTTCATTTGCTGATGTATTGACTGGTTTTCTGGACTGTATTGTTTGCTGTTTACCCTGTTGGGTTGAAAGTGAAGCCTGTTCACTTTTGCCTATTGTTTTCTAGGTTCGAGGTTGAGTGGGACTCCCTTGCCTCGCTTGTGCTGTTGCATCCATGCATTTTACTGCTTTACTGTACATATCTGATATTGTTTCTGTTTTGCCTATCCCGTAGGATCTCTGTTTCTCTCTGTGCAAGAGAGGAGCATGATAGACACTAGGTCTTAACCCATGCATGATAATATTAGGTTAGTTTGTTTCCCTTCGCAACCGTAGGTTAGAGTTCTGTCTCTTTCTTTCTCAAAACAAACAGAAAAACACATAAAGATTTCAAACACAATAAAAGACACTTCTTCCGTAAAAGAATGTGAACTCATCAAGACGTCATTTTTGTCCTCTTGGACTGTTAATCAGAAAAACCTTTTCAGAAGGAATAAAAACAATTAAGACAGGCTTGTGTCGTACGTGGCCCGAACTACGTTTGCTCTGATCTTTCATGCTGTATGAAAGTACGTAGGCATAGGATGCGATATCCTAGCGAGCAACCTTCCCCTCCTTTCCCGTAGGTAGGCGAACTACGCTGACTCTGATTTCTCGTTCCAGACGGGAGTACGTAGGCATAAAGTGCGATACTTTGCCGAGTCACTTCATTTTCTTTTCTTTTAACCCCTGACCTATAGTTTAGATAGAATAACAACCCATACCCGAAAACAAGCGTGGATCCCGTCGAGTACGACGGACGTGAGGGGTGCTAATACCTTCCCCTTGCGTAACCGACTCCCGAACCCAGGTTTTGGTTGCGACGACCATACCTTTCCCGTGTTGTGCGAGGTTTACTCTGAGCGTTTCCTTTCCCTCCCGTGGGATAAATAACGCACGGTGGCGACTCTTCTGTTCAGCCGGCGCCGATTTTCGCAGTAGCGACAGCTGGCGACTCTGCTGGGGATCCAACGTCCCCTGGCTGCTAAGGACTGCGAGGGTTCTTATGCATTTGGGATCCAACGTCCCTTAAGAGAGTCAATCCTAGCGCTTGTTTTCCCGTCGAGGATTTTGTATGGAGTTATTTTATATTTCTAACCTTGTATTTTCAGCTTTATATATTGATTATTGTTGTTGTATCTGGGGTGTGACGGGTGTTCTGATATTGAGAGATAAGCCGGACCTGGGCTTGAGTGCACCTAGAATTAGAGTAGAAATTAGTGGGCGCCCGCTTGCTTTGCTTGCTTCGGTGTCCCATGAAATCTACACCCAGACGAGGTTCCTCTGGTTGGCCTCCTGCCCCTTCCTTTGGTTGGCGTGGGTTGCTGGTTAGTTGGATTGTCGACTCTGGGGACCGATCATTTGGAAGTTGGCTAAGTGAGGCCTCTTCAGGAATTGATGATGCCACTCCTTCTGGGAATCGTATCATCAACCCTGAAAGTCTGTGACGCTGACGACCGCATAGGATGCCGTACCTTGTGCCAGTTATAGGGCCACCCACCTGTGAGGGGATTCAGGGTTATGCAGGTAACTAGACCTCCAGACTACCGGTTATTTCTTGATCAGAGATCCTGGTTATTTATGGAGAGTTATGAGGTCTGTCAGAGACCATTTGGAGATGTGTTCTGAGGTCTGTCAAAGACCAGTTGGAGAGTCATGAGGTCTGTCAGAGACCAATTATGGAGGTGATTTGAGGTCTATCAGAGACCAGTTGGAGTTATGGTTTGAGGTCTGTCAGAGACCAGTATTGGAGTTTTATTATCTGAGACCAGGGTTTGATGACTTCTGGATGGTCTATCTGAGACCTTTCTTGATTGGGTTTAGGCTATTCAGCTGCAGCTCTGGTCCCTGTTGAATGTTACTTGCATTGCATCCTTGCATATCCATTATCATTTGCATTTCACTAACGTGTGTCTGTGCTGCAGGTGCATTTGCATTTCCCTAGTTCTAGTGCCCAGACTCCTGAGTGTTTGATCATGACTAGCCTACGGAGAACGGTTGCTTACAAATTGCCTACGCCTGATATTGTTCCTTTACTGGGGTTGATCTCTCTTGCTGATGAGGGTGTTCGTAGGAGTTTCCGGATGAGCTATGGTAGATTATTGAGATTGGTGTGCAAACCTACAGAGGTAGAGTTGGATGGGCTGTATGCTTTGATGCAATTCTACGACCCTGCTTTGAGGTGTTTCACGTTCTCTGACTTTATTATGGGACCAACCTTGGAGGAATACGCTGAGTATGTTGAGCTGCCTGTGCAGAACCAGGTTCCGTTCATTCATTATGATGCCAAACCCAAGCCGGAGGAATTGGCAAAAGCCTTGCATGTTGATGCTTCTGAACTTGTGACTACTGTTTCCCGTGGAGTCCCAGGCTTCTCATTTCAGTTCTTAGTTGGTAAAGCCCAAGAGTACGCCAAGAATGGGTGCTGGGTTGCTTTCAATGCTGTGTTGGCTTTGTGCATCTATGGCATAGTTTTGTTCCCCAATATACCGGATTTTGTGGACTTCGATGCTTTCTACTTGTTCGCCGCTGGTAATCCTGTACCTACCTTGCTCGGAGATCTCTACCACTCGCTGCATTACAAGAATGAGAAGGGAAGAGGGAAGAATGTTCATCTGTGTGTGCCCTTGTTGAGTATGTGGTTTGAGAGTCACCTTCCTAAGAGAGGATCTGCTGCAGAGACTACAGTTCCAGTTGGTTGGCCGGAGCGTTTGATGAGGCTATCGTCGGAAGATATGGAGTGGTTTGATAGAGACCTGTTGGGATCGGAGCTCATCTTCAGTTGTTCGGGGTACCCTAATGTGCCATTGATAGGAAGAAAAGGGTGTATCAATTACAACCCTTCTCTATTCATTCGCCAGTTCGGATATGCGCTGAAGAATCCACCTCAAGAGGAAGAAGTACAGGAATCTCTGTACTTCACCGGTGACGTGAAGGGGGAGTTATTAGCCAAGTTGCGACGTGCCTGGACGCGTATTAACCGCAAAGGGAAGCCGTTGTTAGGAAAGAATGACTGTCAGGCCTATGCACCTTATAGAGTTTGGATTCAGGAGAGGGCTAGTCAGTTGAAGATGCCGTTTCCAGATGCACCAACTCTTGATCCTATTCCGGTAGAAGAGCCGACTACTGTTTCTAGAGAAGCATATGAACAGGTTGTGAAGGAGAAAGAAGCCTTAATGAAGATTAATGAAGGGTTAGAGCAAGAGCTAGCCCAGGCACGCAGTGAGAAAAACAAGGCTGTATATGCTTTCCAACAACAGATTGAGCTGGTAAACAGGTTAGGATCTGAGTTGACCGAGGAAAAGAAGAAGCGCGAACGTCTGGGGCAAGAGTTCAGAAGCTCCCATGACATGCTGGAAGCCAAAAAGAAGGCGCTCGACGCAGCACACCGAGAAATCTCCTCTTGCAATAAGACTTGGAATGCTACTCTCACCAATAACAAGAAGAGGGAAGATAAGCTGAAGCAGCAAATTTCCGACCTCGAAGAGAAGTTGAAGTCTAGCATCAAGAAGTGTGAGGAAGAAGTGATGAATCGGTATAGTGTCCAGCATGCACTGAACAAGGCAATCAAATCTAGAGATGAAGCAGTGTCCCAGAAGCGAAAGTTAGAAGATTGCTTCGGAGAAGCAACATGGGAAGAAACTGCTGAAGACGTACGCCGTATCCTTAAGAAGAGAAACCAGCTTGTTGAAGGGCTGCTTGATCGACCAAGCCATCCGGAGACCAAGAAGTTGATAGAGGAGTACCAGACTTTTGGGAGGATCTGATCATTCCATTATTTGTATGCTTTATTTGCATAGTGCTGACCATCACCAGGATTGTTGGTTGAGGTCATGCCATCTTTGTACTCTCAGTGATATTGTACCCTGGGCTTATTGATTCTCTCTGCTATATACGAGGCTTTCTATGATTCAACTCCGATATTCTTATTGTCAGCACTGTCACTGCACCGGCACCCTCGCACTAGAACTGGGGGAATGAACTTCCCTAATGCACAGACACATTGCATTGCATTCATATTCATATTGCATAACAGGTAATATATGAATGGTGTCTTATCTCTTGCTCTGTATCAGGTACTTAACAGGATTCCAGATCAACATCCGCACCGCTATTCTACACGATCCAACTGTCGGAAAGTCATGGACCAGATTCAGAACGAGATGCAGGATGTACGCGAGAAGCTCGCCCTCTTCATGCAGACCATGGAGGCTATAGCAAAAGGGCAAGAGAACTTGCAGGCCATGGTCCAGCCTCTGTTGGCTCGCAACGCTGGTCATGGTAACGAAGATCATCAGTCTGTCCGGGTTGATACTGCTCATGGAGATGGCACTCCAACGCCAGTGGCTCCGCCTGTCGTCAATGTGAATGCTGCTAACGTCAACAACGCTACCGCTGCTGTGAATGGTAACGTCGGAGTAGGTAATGAAACTGCTGTCCATAACGCTGGGCTGGGTGATGTCAATGTGGGAGATAATCTCGGAGGCAATGGCTTTGTCAACGATGGGTTCGGATTCAACGATCAGGGATTCGACAATACTGGCAAGTATGGCTTTAATGCTCAAGGCTTTGGGCAAGATGGTTATGGTATGGTCAATCAGGGCTACGGAGGTTTTGGAAACGGAAACGGTGCTGGTTTTATGGCTGGTGGTCCTGCTGGAGGTGTTCAAGGGTATGGCAACAGAGGCCGAGTTCCGGGGATGAATCAGGTCAGAGCTGGACGTAATAATGCGTATGATGGATACGGGGCTGGAAACGGTATGTGGCAAGAGGATCAGCAGGAAGATGCCTTCTCTGGAGGGGGTTTTGAAGGGCCGATGGATGATTCTCAAAAGATTAGAATGCTGGAAGAGCAAATGAAGGGAGTCCTAAACCAGAGTGCTGTGGGTCTGGACATGGCAACAATGGGCTTGGTACCTGGGCTGAGGGTGCCAATCAAGTTCAAAGCGCCTGCGTTCGATAAGTACAAAGGAGATACATGTCCGAAGGTGCATGTCCGAGCTTATTACAGAAAGATGTCTGCATACTCCACTGACGAAAGAATGCTCATGCATTTCTTTCAGGATAGTCTATCGGGTCCTTCCTTAGAGTGGTACATGGGGTTGGAGCCCACTGATATCAAGACTTGGAAGCAATTAGCAGAGGCATTCGTAGCCCATTACAAATATAACAGTGACCTGGCACCCAATCGGGTCCAGTTGGCCGGGCTTTCGCAGAAGAAGGGGGAGAGTTTTAAAGAATACGCGCAAAGGTGGCGCGATATGGCTGCCAGGGTTCGTCCTCCTGTAGAAGATAAAGAAATGAACGATATGTTTGTCGGCACATTCACCGGGCTGTTTCATGATATGTTGTTTCATACGTCTCTGGCTAGTTTTTCAGACCTGATTCTGATGGGTGAAAAGATTGAGCGGAACATTAAGCAAGGAAAGTTCCAAGTTGACGAGTCAGCTGCATCTGGCAGTAATAGGAAAGCTTATGGTGGGCGCCGTCAGGGCGAAGCTAGCGCGGTATTTGGAGGCCGAGGCCGAGGCCGAGGCAGGGGAAGAAATCAATATCGTCAGCCGCAGAAAGTGTCGAGTGTCACCATCCCGTATCAACAACAACCAATCCAGCAACAACAACAGGTTCAGCAGCAACCAATGCCACAGCAGCAGCAGCCTCAACAGGGGGCACAGCAAGCTCAGAGAAAATTCCAGGGTGGTAAGCCGAGAAGGGTGTTCGAGAAGCCTCCCTCTAACTATGCTGATTTATTGCAGACCTTGTTGGGATTGAATCTGGTAGAGAAAAGAACCTTGGCACCAATAACGGGAACTCCCCCGTTCGGCTATGATGCAAATAGGCGCTGCGAGTTTCATTCTGGGGCCCCGGGCCATGATATTGAAGGTTGTCATGCTTTTAAGCACGTTGTGCAGGATCTCTTGGACAACAAGTCTATCAACTTCGGAACGACCGGTGCGAATATAGTCCAGAAGCCCATGCCTAATCATGGGGCGAACGCCGTGCTGACTGAGGAAGGTCTGAATCTGATTATGAATGTTGATGATTTAAAGACGCCGCTGAGCGAAATAAAAAGTCGACTGTTGCAAGGAGGTGTTTACCCGGGTTGTAATGAGTACTGCTTAGATTGTTGGGCCCTGTCTGGGGGGTGTGAGGATTTGAAGAAAGGCATTCAGGCCTTGATTGATGAAGGTGTATTGCAGTTTGATAGAACAGCAACTGATGAGCCGGCAGGGGCAGCAGTGGATAATCGGAGTGATGTTGCCACAGTGACAATTCCTAGGAAGACGATCACCATTTCAGCACCAGTTCAGCGACCACCGATTACTATAACTAAAGCCGGGCCAATCCCGTATGAGAACACGAAGGCGGTCCCATGGTCATATGGGCTAGAGGTGTATTGTGACGGGATTAAAATCGATGTTAACAAGCGGTCAGCGGAGGTTGTGGATAATGTTGTTGGCCCGGGAGGCATGACGAGGAGCGGCAGGATCTTTATATCTCCTGAAGTGGAAGCCGAAAGGCTAGCGAAAGGAAAGGGGAAAGCGGTGGAAAATGTTCCGGTTCAAGCAAATGAAAAAGAAGCAGCATCTAAGGATGTCGAAGAATTCATGCGCTTAATTCGGAAGAGCGATTATAAAATCGTGGAGCATCTGCAGCAAACGCCGTCCAAAATATCTATTCTGTCATTGCTGTTGTGTTCAGAGGCTCACCGAAACGCTTTGCTGAAAGTCCTGGACACTTCTTTTGTACCACAGGATGTCTCCGTGAACCAGCTAGAAGGGGTATTGGCACATGTAAATGCGGGCCACAGTCTGGGCTTTACTGATTTTGACTTGACTCCGAAAGGAAGGGATCATAATATGGCATTGCATGTATCTGTTGAGTGCAGAGGGTCGACAATGTCGCACGTATTGGTTGACACCGGGTCGTCTTTGAATGTGCTGCCTAAGAAGGCTATGATGAAGCTGGATGTTCGAGGAATTTTGTGCACACCAAGTGATTTGGTAGTCAGAGCGTTTGACGGCACGCGGAGAACAGTCTTCGGATCGATTACCTTGCCTCTGCAAGTGGGGCCGGAAGTGTTTGCAACGGAGTTTTATATCATGGATATACAGCCTGCGTACAGCTGCTTGCTGGGAAGACCTTGGATTCACGGGGCAGGGGCAGTCACGTCTACCCTGCATCAGAAGTTAAAGTATATGGTCGGAGACAGTGTAGTCACCGTGTGCGGAGAAGAAGACATCCTGGTCAGCCATCTTTCTTCGTTCAAATATGTGGAAGTCGACGGGGAGATCCACGAGACGCCATGCCAGGCATTCGAAGGTTTGCGCATTAAGGACAAGAGTCCCGGGCCAAGCAAAGTGCCAGAGATAGCTGTTTCTTCGTATAAAGAGGCTCAAGCGCTAGTGAAGGCAGGAGAAGCCACGGGCTGGGGCAAAGTATTGGACATTCCGGTGAAAATGGACCGGTTCGGACTGGGGTACCGACCGTCGTCATCAACTCCTTCCGTGGGGGCCCCTCATTTCAGAAAGTCAATCACCATCTCTGCCAGTGGAGTATGCCATGAATCTGTCAATGCTGCTTCAGAGTCCGATGAAGGGGACAGCGACTGTGATATGGATGCCTGGATTCAGCCAAGCACGCCAGGACAAGGACTGTGCAACTGGTCTATTCAGGAGCTTGTTCCTGTGACTTTTAAACAGTAATGCTTTGCTTTATTAATTGTTGAATAATCTGATGTCTTGCCCGGGGCATCGGGATTTGCTTAGGGCTGTGTTGTTATAAACATTGCTTCATTAATCATTAAATAAATGGCGTTTTTCAATGTGCAAATACTGTAATCCCTGTCTTTCTTGTTTTGTATTTTTCAATAAAATGGCAACGTGGTTATCCGCTTTATACGCATTTTGAAGCACTTAACCCTTTCTTTTGCAGGATAACATTTTCAGATGACATCCTTGAACCACCTATGACTCGTCCCGACTTCGAGCACCCGGTATTCCAGACCGAAGAAGAGGTTGTCGAAGATAGCGACGTTCCTGAAGAACTGTCTTGGTTGGTGAAGCAAGAGGAAAGAGCCATTCTGCCTCACGACGAGGTTATCGAAATTATCAATTTGGGGTCGGAAGGGGTTGAGAAAAATATTCGTATCGGAGCCGCACTGCAGAGTGATATCAAGCGAAAACTGGTTGAAATGCTCCGAGAGTATAATGATGTATTCGCTTGGTCGTATCAAGATATGCCAGGGCTCGATACAGATATGGTTGTGCATCGTCTGCCACTGAAAGAAGACTGCCCGCCTGTCAAACAAAAACTTCGCAGAACTCGCCCAGATATGGCAATGAAGATCAAAGAGGAGGTTCAGAAACAGTGGGACGCTGGTTTCCTGGCTGTGACGAAATATCCCTCGTGGGTTGCCAACATCGTACCAGTGCCAAAGAAAGATGGCAAGGTTCGAATGTGCGTGGATTATAGAGATTTGAATAAAGCAAGCCCAAAAGACGATTTTCCACTTCCTCATATTGACGTATTAGTTGATAATACCGCTCAATACTCTGTATTCTCCTTCATGGATGGCTTTTCAGGCTATAATCAAATTAAAATGGCGCCAGAGGATATGGAGAAGACTACTTTCATAACGCCTTGGGGAACATTTTGCTATAGAGTGATGCCCTTTGGTTTGAAAAATGCTGGGGCAACGTATCAGCGTGCGATGACAACTCTCTTTCACGACATGATGCATAAAGAGATTGAAGTTTATGTTGACGATATGATTGCCAAATCCCAGACGGAGGAAGAGCATCTGGTGAATCTGTTGAAGTTGTTTAAAAGGCTTAGGAAGTTCAGGCTGAGGCTGAACCCTAACAAATGCACCTTCGGGGTGAGATCGGGTAAACTGCTGGGGTTTATCGTAAGCGAAAGAGGAATAGAGGTCGATCCTGCTAAAATAAAAGCGATTCAAGAAATGCCGACGCCTAAAACAGAGAAAGAGGTGCGCGGGTTTTTGGGGAGATTGAACTACATTGCTCGGTTCATATCTCACCTGACTGCTACGTGCGAACCATTATTCAAGTTGCTAAAGAAAGATCAAGCTATAACGTGGAACGATAATTGTCAAAAGGCGTTCGACAAAATAAAGAAGTATCTGCAGGAGCCTCCTATTTTGATACCCCCAGTGGCAGGGAGACCCTTGATAATGTATTTGACGGTTCTTGAGGGAAGCATGGGTTGTGTTCTCGGTCAACACGACGAGACAGGGAGAAAAGAGCATGCAATCTATTACTTGAGCAAGAAGTTCACAGACTGTGAATCTCGATACTCAATGCTGGAGAAAACTTGTTGCGCGCTAGCCTGGGCCGCCAAGCGTTTAAGGCAGTACATGCTAAATCATACAACCATGCTCATCTCGAAGATGGATCCAATCAAATATATATTCGAAAAGCAGGCGTTGTCAGGTAGAATTGCCCGGTGGCAGATGATCTTGACTGAATACGATATTCAATACGTCTCGCAAAAGGCAATAAAGGGGAGTGTGTTGTCTGAATATCTGGCGGAGCAGCCTATTGAAGAGTATCAATCGATGAGATTTGATTTTCCTGACGAGGATATCATGTATCTCAAGATGAAGGATTGCGAAGAGCCGTTACCAGACGAAGGACCAGAGCCGGGGTCCAAATGGCAGATGATATTTGATGGAGCTGTGAATGCTTACGGTAGCGGAATAGGGGCAATTATCACTACGCCGCACGGGTCACACATCCCGTTTACTGCCCGATTGACCTTTGCCGTTACCAACAATGAGGCCGAATACGAAGCTTGTATAATGGGGCTTGAAGAAGCCATTGATTTGCGAATCAAACACCTAGACGTATACGGAGACTCAGCTCTGGTAGTGAATCAGATCAAAGGGGAATGGGAGACACGACAGCCCAATTTGATACATTATATGAATTATGCAAGGAGATTGTTGCCTTTCTTCGACAAAGTTGAATTGCATCATGTGCCGCGGGCAGAAAATCAAATGGCTGACGCCCTTGCCACCTTGTCGTCCATGTACAAGGTCAACTTCTGGAACGAAGCTCCCCAAATCACTATCTCTCGGTTGGACAGGCCAGCTTATGTATTTGCTATTGATGAAGCATCTGATGACAAACCGTGGTATTTTGATATCCTTAATTTCCTGAAGAATAAGGAGTATCCGGCTGGGGCATCCAGTCAAGATCAGAAGACTCTCAGGAGATTAGCGGGTAATTTCTATTTGAGCCCGGATGGCGTCTTGTACAGAAGAAACCACGATTTGGTGTTGTTGCGTTGTGTAGATGAAAAAGAGGCCAAGCTTCTCATGGAGGAAGTGCACGAAGGTGCATTCGGTACGCATGCTGGTGGGCATGCTATGACGAGAAAACTGCTGCGGGCAGGTTACTTTTGGCTGACGATGGAAACTGATTGTTTCAAATTTGCAAGAAAGTGCCACAAGTGCCAAATTTATGCTGACAAAATACATGTACCTCCGAGTCCTCTGAATGTGATGTCATCTCCATGGCCATTCTCAATGTGGGGAATCGATATGATTGGAAAGATTGAGCCGACGGCTTCTAACGGGCATCGGTTCATCCTCGTAGCAATCGATTATTTCACCAAGTGGGTGGAAGCGGCGTCTTACGCAAACGTAACGAAGCAAGTGGTGGCTAGATTCATCAAGAGAGATATCATTTGCCGATATGGGATCCCCGAGCGGATAATCACGGATAATGGTTCAAATCTGAACAACAAAATGATGAAGGAGCTCTGTCAGAATTTCAAGATCGAACATCACAACTCCTCCCCTTACCGACCCAAGATGAATGGCGCTGTCGAAGCGGCCAATAAGAATATCAAGAAGATAGTCCAGAAAATGGTGGTGACTTATAAAGATTGGCATGAAATGCTACCTTTCGCTTTGCACGGTTATCGTACGACGGTACGCACATCAACCGGGGCAACTCCATTCTCGTTGGTATACGGAATGGAAGCGGTACTACCATTGGAAGTTGAGATCCCTTCTCTGAGGGTATTGCGAGACGTTCAGCTGGACGAGGCAGAATGGGTAACGAACAGATTGAACCAATTGAGTTTGATGGATGAGAAGAGGCTAGCTTCTCTGGCATACGGTCGTTTGTATCAAAGACGAATGAAGAAAGCGTACGACAAGAAAATACTTCCGCGAAGCTTTCAGACGGGCGACCTTGTGCTGAAAAGGATTCTCCCGCCGCAAGCAGATCACAGGGGCAAGTGGACCCCCAACTACGAAGGGCCATACGTTGTCAGTAAGGTCTTTTCAGGAGGAGCTTTATTGTTGTCCACCATGGACGGGGAAGACTTTGCATCACCTGTGAATTCGGACGCGGTTAAAAAATACTTTGCTTAAAACAGACCCGCTGGACAGAAAAAGAGAGTCCAGGCAAAAATGGGGCATCCTGGCGAACCAAAAACAGAATGAAAGGTTCGGGCAAAAGTTAGGGATAAAATTGAAAAAATGTACACCCGCGAAGTTGAAAACCTACACTGGGCGGCTTCGGCAAAAAAGGGTATCCCGGTGAACTGAAAACCCGTAAAGGGCGGTTCACGCAAAAGTTAGGGATGAGAAAAGCAAATGACTGCGGTCCGAATTTGGTATTCAATGAGCATCAGTGCGGGAGAATATGTTTGAGGAGTCAGTTATCGGATACAACCTCTTCAGAAGTAGGGATACCGGGAAAGTATTAGAGTCGGACGAGTCATGGGAGGATCAGTTCGTGATGTTCATCTGCATCCAGTTGCCGACATGTGTACAAAATTTAATTTGTCAATATTTATGCTTCTTGTGAATACTTGCATACTTGTATATTTGCTTGGTGTAGCTTCCTCTTTTCAGGAGTTACATCCCGTGTACAAAAACTCCGCCCATTCAGGGGCCCAATCAATGAAAATGTGTTATTCAGTACTTGATGCCTGTTCTTTACTGTTTTGCGCATGATAAAACGCCTAAGTTTATTGAAGCTAGCATGAGTATAACATTACTGGCCCTTGCCAACAATTGTTAAAGCTTTGAATTAACTGAGTGTAACGTCACTAACCTGAATCGATTTGGATTGCATAGGCTTGTCGTGCTTTGTTTGTGTTGTTGCAGGTTTCATAACTGTACGAGGAAGGTGATCAAAAGATTGCAATAGTGAAAGGCTCGATCCCCGCAGGGTCATGCATTCTTCCCCAGTGGAGTCAGTTAATTTTCCCCAAGAGAATCCAGCCATCCCCAGCGGAGTTCTCTTTTCAGCAAATGTTCTTTCCTTCCGGCGGAATTCGAAGGTCAAGGCTCTCCAAAGCAGAGTTGATGTTGGGTCCTGTCATTTATTTTGTCAGAGATACTGGTGATATCGGTTCACGTTCCAGCAGAAGGTCTGAGCATATCGTGCACATCTGTTATTCTCCAGCAAAGGCATATTCCCCAGCAGGGGGTTACTTCAGCAAGACGTGTGGTTTGAGTTCCCAACTTCCCAGCAGGGTCGACTTCATCCTACCAGCATTTATTTTGCTGGAATAATTTTGTAGCATCAGGCTATCCCCGGCGAGTCGGCGTTACCCTTCCAGCATTTATTTTGCTGAAGCAGTTTCTGTACTCTAGTAGTTCAGGTGGAGAGAGCTCTTGCTCAAATAAATCACCAAACAGTCAAGATCTCGGCAGGAGATATTCAATGACAATGTCAGTTTCGGCGGTATTCCCCCACAGAGTTATCGTGATAAAACTCTCTTTGTCTCCAGCAGAGTCATTCATGCAAATGTATCTTATTTTCCCCAGCCAGAGTGGCCAGGATAAGAATCTCCTTATTCCCAAGCAAAGTTCGTTTGTCATCAACGAGTCGCATGAATCAGAATTTCAGAGACCACCGCCGGTTATCAGAGCAGGCGTCCGATAGTTGGTTTTCAGACATCCCCAGTAGAGTTCATCTCGAAGTCGCTGTCACGTCAGTGCTGAGCAGTTTGTGGGTAAGGATCATTGAAGAATTAAGTCCTGACGTGAACCATTTATTCCTAGATTGATGGGATTTCTTCAGAAGTGGGCATCCTAACGTGGACAGGTCTATTTTCTCAGGTTGACAATATGTGCTAGTCCTAACGTGGACAGATTTGATTTCTCGATATTGATCGGATGTGAAATCCTGACGTCGACAAAAGATTGGTTACTCTTCGTGTTGGTATCCTGACGTGGATCATTTTGTTTTCGGCAGATATCTTTATTCGTAATGGTGAAATGTGCGTCCTGACATGGACAAGTTTGTAGTTCTTTGTGATGACAAGATACAAGAATCCTGACGTGGACAAATTTATCCTTCTTCGTGTTGTTGGCAAAGTGTAAGTCCTAACGCGGATATTTCCCCAGTGGGTCGAGGGTATGAGTCCTCACGTGGACAAGTCTTATTTCCTCAGTGAGTCGAAGACGCCTGAGTCCTTACGTGGATAAATCAAGACGAGATCAGTGTCCTAACGCGGGCAGATCAAAGAGATTATTATTCCTAACGTGGAAAGATGTAGTCCTTACGCGGACATATCAACAGAAGTGATTCCTAACGTGGAAAGACGGAGATGCCTGACGTGGAAAAGTTTAGTCCTGACGCGGACATATCAGGAGAAGATTCCTAACGTGGAAAGAGTGGAGTCCTTACGTGGACAGGTTAAGATGTATTCCTTACGTGGAAAAGTTTAGTCCTTACGCGGACGTATCTAGAAAGGGTTTATTCCTTACGTGGAAGGATTTGAGTCCTAACGTGGACATATCAAGAGCATTCCTTACGTAGAAGAAAAATGGTTTCCTTACGTGGAAAGACGAGTTTATTCCTTACGTGGAAGATAGATTGAATCCTAACGTGGAAAGAAGAAGATTATTCCTGACGTGGAAGAAATTGAGGTCCTTACGTGGACAGAATCAAGAAAAGTGGAATTCCTTACGTGGAAAGATCGGAGTCCTGACGCGGACATGTCAAGTGGTATTGGAGTCCTTACGTGGACAGATTGATGCAGTTCTCCTTATGTGGAAAGAAGATTGCGTCCTAACGTGGAAAGATAAAAGCGTTACTCCTAACGTGGACGATGTGATTCCTAACGTGGACAGGTGTTACTCCTAACGTGGAAGAATGTTATGCCTAACATGGACGATTCAGTTTATGGAAATGCAGACGAACTATCCCCAGCGGAGTTGCCGAGACTTTTCTGGGTTAACAGCAAGTGTAGTCCTAACGTGGACCAATTCTAGGTGAGATTTCTTCGTATCGACGACAGACAGAGTCCTAACGTGGACAAGCAAGCAGTCTGGTATGACAAAATCCTCTTCAGAACGATGAAGACAATCCCCAGCACGGTCGTGCGAGATCAGTAGGTTGCTCTAACAGTCAGATTCAGCTGACGAATGTCATTCCTCAAGCAGGAGCGCAGTTTATTTCTGCGGTTGGCAAATTTCTGGTTTCACTAGTATTCAACCGTCTCGTACCGCGAATGTCTGAAGGCTCCGGGCTCTTCATCCAATCGGGTCCAAGTCGCTTGAATAGGGGCAGCTGTTGCACCCTAAAATTTGCTCAACCTTATTCAATTGGTTTATGTTTCATCATCATTAGCATTTGCATATAGAGTCATGTACATAGACTAACCATCTGCATAGCATCAGCATAGCAAGTCATTCAACAGGGGACCAATCATTATTTTCATCTCTAGAGGCCTATCAAGAGGTTATTATCCCAATTCAGTCATATTCAAGTCATCAGGAAAGAATTTGAAAGCAAAGAGTTCAGCAGATCAAGCCTTGAGTCTACCTCCTAGCTAAGGGTATCTGAGGATCAACAAGAGGGTTGTGAGCTGTGAAGTGAAAGCATGGAGAGTATCTAGACATCTTGAGAGACTTATAAAGTCATTTGAAGAAGAAAACAAGTTGTTGAGGTGATCATAAGAGCTATAGTTGAAGACAGTCAACTAGGGTTTCATCTGGGTCAACCCTAGGTCAACCCTAGGTCAATTGACTGGTTTAAAAGAGCATTCAAGGCTATTGGAGAGATGTGGGGTTCATAATTGGATATATAAAGAAGGATATGGAGATATGACAAGGAGAATTCAAGAGAAATCAAGGAGAAGAGGAGTTACTAAATTAGGGTTTCTCTGTAAAATCCCCTAGTTTAGGTCAAATTTCCAAGCAAGATAAGTCAAAATGCTAGATTCAAATGGCTTCTTGGCCAACATGAAACTTGTAGAGAATCTCAAGACCTTTAATTTGAGTGGTGGAAGACCTCAAGGAGATTTATAGAACTCAAGTTATGGTCCTTGCAAGTTACAGGTCATCTGGGGTGTCTGAATTTTTGTCTGTGAAAGTGACTTGACTTCCAAGCTAGTTTTGCCCCTCAAGGAGATTTCAAATGAATTCTTGGTCAACATAAGAGTTGTTCCTCATTGTCTTAGCTTTCTAGAATGGTATGGTATGCCTTCATATGATGTGGAGAACTCAACTTATGGTCTTGACAAGCAAAGGGTATTTTGGGCATTTGTGAATTACAGGTCATTTTAACCTATGTCCAAAACTCATACAAGGAGGCCTCAAATGGAAAAACTTACAACATCAAACTTGCTCCAAATGGGATTTTAAGTCTAGAAAGAAGGTCACAAATTATTGGAGAAGCTCATAGCATGATGTTACATAATTGGTCAAAATATGAACTAAAAAGGCTTATAAAGTGAATAATTTCAAGTTGAAAAATGGTTTGGGAGATTTACAAGTCCAAATGGAGACTTCCAATATATGATTTTGAATGGAAAAACAATTCTAAGAACAATGGTTCACACACTTTTTTGAGTTTAGAAGGAAAAAATGAAGTTATCCATGGTTGCTTACCTTTTAAGAAACATAATCAAAATGAGCCAAAGTTTGAAAACAAGGGAATGTGCAAGATGGATCTAGAATGTACCATTGGGGTCTATATATTCATGAAAGATGAATTTGGCAAGGGTTGGCCTCATTTGCACCAAGAATTCCACAAATTTCTCACACTTTTTTTCATAAAAGTTTCATTCCAAATCTCTCAAATTCTTCATCAATCTTCATCATAATCAATTCAATTTCACTCCATCATCATCTTAGATCATAATTGAAGCAAGGTTTTGGTAGTTCTCATCCATTTTCGAGTGCTTCTTTCATCAACATCAAAATCACAAGTTCAAGTGGATTGCATGATTCAAGCAAGGAACCTCCAAATTTGTGCATACAGAATTGAGTGTTGAATTGGTGAATCAAGATCCAAGTCTCAAAAGCTTCATATCTTCCATTTCCATAGCTGTTTTCAAGGTTTCTCATCAGGTAAGTTTTCATTCGATTAGCTTGATTCTGTTGGTTTCACATGATTTTATTAGTGTAGACTTGATCTAGGTGGTTAGGAGATTAAGTTAGATGATTTTGGAAAGGATTGGTGATGGTTAGTGACAGGTGTAACAAACTGTTGGTGCTTATATCTCTTAGATTAGTGCATCATAATTGTAGCGTGATTGATCAAATTAATCTCCATTAGTTGTAGTTCAGTTTAGGCTAAGTTTGGGGAAGAATCGTGTTGATGCATATCAGTATGATTTCATGATGACCAGTTGTTACCTCGATCGGGTTGAGAGATTCTGTGAGTTTCAGACTGAGTTAGTGGTATAGGATTGTAGAGGAGAAGATCCTGAGCAACTTTCGTGTTTATGGCGTGATGATTCGTGGCTTGGAGATGGAGAACAGAGAGGGGGAAAGTAGCTCGTGCATGAGCTCGCATGGAGTAAACCCTAAGTTGCAGGTCTTTTGGAGAAGAAATAATCATGGCCATTCATTGTGGTTTGGACTTTTGACTTAGGGTAAGATCGTGTGGCCTACATTCAATCTGAGCGTTTGGAGGGAAGTGGAAACTGGCCAAAACGCACCGTTTCATTAATTGAAACGGGCGGGCCTGAGTTGGATTTTGATATTCCCACCCCCGTGTTAGGCCCAAAACCATTTTATAACGTGATTTTATTACTTCCTTCACCCCCCAGCGCGTTTTATTATTTCTTTAATTCTGATTGTTGTTGGGCCCAGTGTGAAAGCGCTACCAGCACCCCCCTATTTCCTGGCCCAATGGGATTATAACTGGGGCGAGTTTCTAAATGCACCCCTCATTCATTTCATTCAATTTTAATTTTTCTTAATTCCATTAATATTTTACCAATTTTCATAAAATCATAACTAATTCATAAAAAATGCATTTTCATCCATTCTTTTTACCATATTTTCATTAAAATGTCTAGAATATTATAGGAAAATAAAATTTCATTTTTAGTTTTATTTCACATTTTTTTCATATTTTCTAAATAAATGTCATATTAAATAGTTCATTTCATGCATTATTGTTATGATTTTTGTTCTCTCACGTGCTTTGATATTTTTTGGTCATTCTTTTTATATTGTTTAGATGAGATATTAAACTTGTAGAAATATTTTAGTTCCCATTTTTAGAGGTTAATTTTGGATGATTAATAAATGCTTGAATATCATGAGCAAAACTAGGGTTTTAGGTGACAACTTAGGAGTTTGATTTCATTCCCCTTAGGACTTAGGGTTTGAATAGATTAGTTATGGGACTATAGGGGCTATGGGTAGTTATTAGATCCCTTAGAAAAGTTAGGATTCCCCTACTGCTATTATTACTGTCTGTATATCTGCTGTCTGGTGTGGTGTGCCCTCTGGGGTTTATTGATTGTTTGTATGGGTATTGGGTTTGTCTGGGGCCCTGGGGAAGCTGAAGATTTGTGAAGATGAAGCTATTGGAGATTCAAAGATTGAAGATCAACTGTCAGAGTGGGAGAGGAGATCCTTGCTAGCAGATGCTAAGAAGACTAGGGTTAGGAGCTAGGCAGAGCTCTAGATTAGAAAGCTTGTTTCTCAAACATGGATTGCCTTGTCTGCATCCATTCTTCTCTGTGATTCAGAGTCTCTCTAAGACACTCACCCCCTTCCTTTGGAAGGCTTGGTAATAGTGTCTATGAGATAGAACCCTTGAGAGAAAATGTCTCTTGTGTTAGAAGCAGTCTGTTCACCACCCTTGGTAGTCAACTGATTGCTTAACACCCAATCCACTCTTGTGACTAATCCCTCATCCTGGAGGTTTGAGCTTGAAGAAAAGCCATTGCAGATGGAAGACTGATGATCAAAGCCCTTGTTTGAAGGCCATGAAGATGGAGATTGGTGCTTGTTGAAGCCTGTAGCTGATTGGAGATTGCTTAAAGTCAGATGCTGAGCTGCTGATGCTGTTTCTTCTGTTGCTGTATTTCATTTGCTGATGTATTGACTGGTTTTCTGGACTGTATTGTTTGCTGTTTACCCTGTTGGGTTGAAAGTGAAGCCTGTTCACTTTTGCCTATTGTTTTCTAGGTTCGAGGTTGAGTGGGACTCCCTTGCCTCGCTTGTGCTGTTGCATCCATGCATTTTACTGCTTTACTGTACATATCTGATATTGTTTCTGTTTTGCCTATCCCGTAGGATCTCTGTTTCTCTCTGTGCAAGAGAGGAGCATGATAGACACTAGGTCTTAACCCATGCATGATAATATTAGGTTAGTTTGTTTCCCTTCGCAACCGTAGGTTAGAGTTCTGTCTCTTTCTTTCTCAAAACAAACAGAAAAACACATAAAGATTTCAAACACAATAAAAGACACTTCTTCCGTAAAAGAATGTGAACTCATCAAGACGTCATTTTTGTCCTCTTGGACTGTTAATCAGAAAAACCTTTTCAGAAGGAATAAAAACAATTAAGACAGGCTTGTGTCGTACGTGGCCCGAACTACGTTTGCTCTGATCTTTCATGCTGTATGAAAGTACGTAGGCATAGGATGCGATATCCTAGCGAGCAACCTTCCCCTCCTTTCCCGTAGGTAGGCGAACTACGCTGACTCTGATTTCTCGTTCCAGACGGGAGTACGTAGGCATAAAGTGCGATACTTTGCCGAGTCACTTCATTTTCTTTTCTTTTAACCCCTGACCTATAGTTTAGATAGAATAACAACCCATACCCGAAAACAAGCGTGGATCCCGTCGAGTACGACGGACGTGAGGGGTGCTAATACCTTCCCCTTGCGTAACCGACTCCCGAACCCAGGTTTTGGTTGCGACGACCATACCTTTCCCGTGTTGTGCGAGGTTTACTCTGAGCGTTTCCTTTCCCTCCCGTGGGATAAATAACGCACGGTGGCGACTCTTCTGTTCAGCCGGCGCCGATTTTCGCAGTAGCGACACCCATGCCTTAATTTTAAGTTATGCACATGTTACTTAATATGCAAGCAAGTGTTTTTCAAAGCAAGTCCATGAATTGAATCTCAAATCAAAAATGTGGCTAAACCATTGTTTCTAAAATGTTTTCTAGAGTCAAAATGATATATTACATGCCATGGTTTGGATGTGTAGGTTGAAAATATCAATTTCCAACTTTGGTTTATTTAACTTATGCCCTTATTTTAGGTCATTTTTGTGACTTTGAGCTACAAGACTTTTCAACATCTCATGACCTCCTTAATAGCCTTAAAACATCATTTTAAGCAAGTTTTATTTTGAATATTTTTCCATTTGAAGCTTGTAAATAGGAGTTATGGCCTTATGCTTGAAATGACCTGTAATCTCCAAATGACCAAAATGCCCTTGACTTGTCAAAGCCATAGGTTGAGTTCTACAAATCCTATCAAGGACTTCTAGTACTCTCTAGAAAGCTAAGAAGATAAGGAACAACATTCATGTTGACCAAAAGTTCATAGGAACCATCCTTCTTGGGAAAAAGTTTGATGCAAGTGGGGTAACTTTCAAGGCCCTAGATTCACATACCTTAGATGACCTGTAACTTGTCAAAGCCATAACTTGAGTTCTACAAATCCTATCAAGGACTTCTAGTACTCAAATTAAATCTAAGAGCAAGCTCTACAACATTCATGTTGGGGGTAAGATGAGATGACAATCACATCTTGAGCTAAATTGCCTTGAAGATAGGGGTCAAACTAGGGGATTTTACACTGTCAAGCCTTAGAAACCCTAGCTTGAAACTTCTCAAACTCTTCAATCATGATGAGTTGACCTTGGAATCATCCTTATAACATCTCAATGCATCAATCCATGATCACATGGCTCTTGGATTAGGTCTCAACCCTCTCCAAATCATCAGTTGACCTAGGGTTGACCCAGTCAAACCCTAATTACACCACTCATGGCTGAGGCTTCTTAACCTTGCACAATAACCTGTCTAGGCTTCATGATGGCTATCAAGACATCTCATAAGCTCTCTCAAGGCTTTAAGTCCACATTCTTGGCTTCAGAATCATCTGAGGAGCTCCCCCAACTCTCAAGTCAGGAGGCACACCACCTTGGTTTCAACCACTCTCTCTGAGGATCTTCTGACTCCTCTGACAAAGATATCTACCCTTGAACACTTGAATAACCTTCTTGTCTAGCTTCATAGTATTGTGTAGCTCTTGATTGGTAGTCATACCTTTTGATCTCCTGCATATATATCAATGAAATGCAAATGATAATGCTAAGGTGAATGAAATGAAACCTAAGCTAGGTAAAGAAATGTTGGTCAAATTTTGGGGTGCAACACTGACTTTGTAGACTTCAATGCCTTCCACATCTTTGCATCAGAGAATCCAGTCCCTACCTTGATAGGAGATGTCTATCACTCCGTCCACTACAAAAACGAGAACAGAAGGGGCAAGAATGTCTCGTGCTGTGTACCCTTGCTCTATAGATGGCTTGATAGTCACCTACCCAAGAAGGGTCCCTTTGCTTCGTCTGCAGCCACAGCTGAGTGGTCTGAGCGTTTGATGAGTCTGTCAGTGGAGGATATTTCCTGGTTTGATAGAGATAGGTTGGGTACTGAGATTATCTTCAGCTGCAGCGGGTTTCCGAATGTGCCTTTGATAGGCAGGAAGGGCTGTATAAACTATAATCCATCTCTGCTGGTCCGACAGTTTGCTTATGCTTTGAGAGCTCCACCGAAGGATGAAGAGGTGCAGGAATCTCTGTACCTCACTGGTCTTTTAGAGGGGGATATGTTATCTAAGCTTCAGCATGCTTGGAATGGTATCTATAAGCGGGGAAAGTCGTTGCTGGGGAAGAGTAATAGCCAAGCCTACACTCCGTATGTGACCTGGATTGGAGCCAGAGCAGATGTCATAGGGATGTCGTTTCCTCCTGCAGAGCCAGAAAGCCCTCCAGTGATTGAAGAGCCTACCACCATGCCTATTCAGCAGCATAATCAGGTGTTAGCTGAGAGAGATGAGCTGAAGAAGGCAAATGAAGAACTGGAGAAAGAATTGGCTCAGCTCAGAAGCGAGAGAAGCGAAGTCGTCCATTCCTTCAAGAGGCAGACAGAACTGGTGAACCAGTTAGGGACAGATCTGACTAAGCAGATAGCTGATCGTGAGTGCTTGGGTCGAGATTTCAAAGTTGTCAATGATGTACTGGCCACTAAGAAGCAGCACTTAGATGAAGCATACCGGAGAATATCCAAGTTTAATCAGCATTGGAAGGCCACCCTCGCCAACGGCAAAGAACGGGAGGAGAAACTGAAGCAGCAGATCTCCAAGTTGAAAGCCCAGGTGAAGGCTAGTGAGAAAAGGTTTGATGAAGAAACCGCTCGCAGATATGCCGCTGAAGGCCAGCTCAACAAGACTCTTGCTAACCTAAAGGAGCACAACCTGACGTTTGAATTCAAGAAGCGGAAGTTAGAAGATTGTTTCGGCGAAGGAGCATGGGAAGACTCAGTTGAAGGTCTTCGGTACACCATTATGCAGAGAGAGTTACTCGTCGAAGGGTTACTCACTCGGCCTGATCGTCCAGAAACGAAGGGGTTGTTAGAAGAGTTTCGCGCCCGTGGCCGTGCTTGACTATTTGTAATCCTTTTGTGTTGATCATTGTTGTATGCTGACCATCACCAGGCTTGTTGGTTGAGGTCATGCTATTGATTCAGCTTGTACTCAGTGATGTTGTGTACTGCCTTGATGGGCTTTTTTTATGTATATGAGATGTTATTTCCATGATTGGACTCGGACTTCTTATTATCAGCACTGGCACTCAGGCACTAGGATCGGGGGGAAATCTCCCTAACACACAGACACACGTTTGCATTTGCATGAAGCATTTGCATAACGAGCACTTTGTTGTTTTTTCTAACCCTTTTGTGTATACAGGTTGTTTCAGGTTGTTCCAGGATTGATCAAAGACCAATCCACCGCTATCCGACCAAAGCAAATCGAGCTAGAGCTATGGAGCAAGTGCAAACTGACGTTCAAGAACTCCGAGAGAGGATGGACCGCTTCATGGAGCTCATGCAAGTGGTTGCCAACGGCCAGGATCAGCTCAGAACTTTGGTCCAGCCTCTGATTTCAAGGGTTGACAGTAATGGTGTACTCCATGGTGGGACTGTTCCAACCCCTCCACCTGTTGAAACTCCTCATAATGGCGTCCCTGTGACTGGGGGGAACGGTAGTGCCAACGGCAACGTGATCGCTAACATGGGGCTCAATGGTAATACGACTGGCGTCGGTAATGGGAATTTTGAAGCTAATGTCAATGTTGGGCTGGGCAACGGCAACACAGGTGTTGGAAATCTGTATGGGCCTCAGCCATGGTTAGAAGACCGTCAAGATGATGTGTTCTCACAGAAAGGTGCTGAAGGAGAGCTGACTGCTGAAGCACGTCTGAGGTTTAAGGCACTCGAGGACAAGATGAGGAATTTCGAGAACCTGAACACTATGGGTGTTGACATGTCTAAGTTGGCACTGATTGCTGATTTCAAGGTGCCTCCCAAGTTCAAGGTACCCGACTTTGAGAAGTACAAGGGCACCACTTGCCCTCGCGTCCATCTGAGATCATACTACCGGAAAATGTCCGCTCACTCTGAAGACGAGAAGTTGCTAATGCACTTCTTTCAGGATAGCTTGTCCGGGCCATCCTTGGAATGGTACATGAGTCTGGAACCTACCAGTGTGCGCACGTGGAAGGAACTTGCTGAAGCATTCGTGCACCATTACCAATATAACAGTGACTTGGCTCCGAACCGGGTCCAACTGCAAAATTTGTCACAAAGGAACAACGAAGGGTTCAAAGAATACGCCCAGAGGTGGCGTGAATTAGCAGCTAGGGTTCAGCCGCCGATGGTTGAACGGGAGCTTGTTGAAATGTTCGTAGCCACCCTCCCAGGGGTTTATTACGAGAAATTGGTCAGCATTATGTCTAGGAGCTTCTCAGATCTCATTATCATGGGTGAGCACGTTGAAAATAGGATCAAACTGGGAAAATTCAAGGTGATCTATCCTCAGCGGGAGGAGGAAAGAAACCATATGGTGGCAAAAGGCAGGAAGGAGAAAAGAGCGCCGTGTCCAACGCTCGAAGGAAAGGCAAGGGCCAGCACCAGCAGGTGGCTAGCATAACCATCCCCGCTGTCCAACAGCCACAGCAGCAGCAGCAGCAGCCGAATCAGCAAGGGTACAGAAAGTATCAGAACAGGGCACCTCTATCAAGTCGTCACCTCGAGACCCCGCCCATGTCTTATGCTTAGCAGTTACAGACTCTGCTTCAGTTACAGCTAATCCAGAAGAGAACCCTGGCTCCCTTGACAGGGGCACCTCCGCCGGGTTATGATGCGAATGCAACTTGTGAGTTTCACTCGGGGGCACCGGGCCACACGATAGAAAACTGCAAAGCCTTCAAGCACAAGGTGCAAGACATGGTGGATGCTAAGATCATCAATTTCTCAGATAATGTGCCAAACGTCACGAAGAACCCTATGCCGAATCATAGGGGAGGTGGAGTAAATGCCATTATTGAAGACGAGAGCTTGGATTTGTTGACTGATGTCAAAGATCTGAAGACACCGCTTAGCTTCGTTAAAGCCAAGCTGATGAAAAGAGGTTTCTTCCCGGGCTGTGGAGAACTGTGTATGGGCTGTGCGATTTGTCCTGATGGATGTGAACAATTGATAGAGGGGATTCAGAGTCTGATGACCGAAGGAATCTTACAGTTTAGCCGAAGGGCCGAACGTAGATCTGGAGAGGTAATGCTTGTCGCTACTCGAAAACTGCATCGTGCAACGACGGGGAGGCGAAAAAGATAGACAAAAGAGTCGCCACCGAACTTTATTTATCCCATGAGGGGAAAGGAAAATATCGAGAAAACCTTAAGAAAAGAATGGATAAGATGGTCTCGCAACCAAGAACGGGTTCGGAAGCCGGTTATGCGAAGGGAAGGTATTAGCACCCCTCGCATCCATCGTACTCGATGGGAACCTTTTGTTCGTCGATGTGTGATTTTATTTGCTTAAATATTATGCTATAAAGAGTGTTCTAAAAGATAGATAGAAGGGTTTAGAAACGGGGAAAGAGAGGTAACGGGGGAAGAAGAGAGAGAACGGACTCGGTAGGACTTCGCGGTCCTAGGCCTACGTATTCTCAATAGATGTGAGAAAGTCAGAGTCGACGTAGTTCGGGGAACTACAGATATAGAGGGGGAATGTGCTCGGCAAGGATTGTGGCCCTTGTGCCTACGTATCTTTACTTAAAAGAAGTAAAGAATCAGAGCAGCCGTAGTTCGGCCTACGGCATGCGGGGAAGCGGGGTGTACTGGTAGACGATGCTATCGTACGCATTCTAGCAGTTTAGGTGTATTGTTGCTCGCTCGTTGGAGACTTAGGCGTTACCTGTTTGCGGTAGAACGGACGTAGCATGCCTTTCTGGGAAAGGGTGAAAAAGAGAAAAGGGTGCTCGCTAGGATATTGCAATCCTATGCCTACGTATTCTCAACAGATGAGAAATCAGAGCAACGTAGTTCGTGCCTATGGTGCGGATAACCGGTGTGTTTGGGGATGATGTTATCGTGTGCGTTCTAGCAGTTTAGGTGTTTTGCTGCTCGCTCGTTTGGAGACTTATGCGTACCTGTTTGCGGTAGAACGGACGTAACATATCCTTTGGGAGACTGGTTTTCGCCATGCGAGGCAAGGTGTCACGTTTGATTGGTTGAATTGTTTTTTAGGGGCGAGATAGGTCCTCGGATAGTAACCCCTACGGGTAGTACCCAATTCTTTATCTCAAAGTTTTTGTTATAAAAGGGTGTGGCGAACGAGGCGTCTTCGTATTGAAAGACGAGCGTCGAAACCACCCTCACTACAGTGGGCATCCCTATGCTCGGAGAAGAAGAGGTCTACACCCAATCCTCTCTCTTTAATTCAATGCAAAGAGAACTTCGTTCTCTTATTAAAGATGTTTTTGGTTTTGAATGGTAAGTGCTTTTGCGACAGAGAACCCTACGGTAAACGTCAGCACTCGGGATAGGAGAAGGCCTACGCCTAACCACTCCACGACCATTCAAGTTTTTGTATATGAAAAGGAATTGAAAATGCACTCGGTACAGGACCGAGGTTTTAGGTGTGAAAATTGTGGAAGGAAGTTGTGAAAGCGAGATGGTGGATAAAGAAGTCACGTATTTGTATTGAAAGACGAATATCGAGACCACCCTCACTACAGTGGGCATCCTAACATTCAGAGAGGAAGAGGTCTACACCCAATCCTCTCTCTTTAATTCAATACAAAGAGAAATGATTCCTTATTAAAGGGGTTTGAAAATGCGCTCGGTACGGGACCGAGGTTTTAGGAGGGATGGTTTGAAAAGTCACTCGGTGCGGGACCGAGGTTTTTAGGAGGAGAGAGTGTGTCGTCTTCGTATTGAAAGACGAGTATTGAAACCACCCACACTACAGTGAGCATCTCGACACTCGGAGAGGGAGAAGTCTACACTTAACCCTCTCTTTTTAATCCAATACAAAGGAAAGTTGATTCCTTATTGATGATGATTCGAGAACCTGCCAAAGAGATGGAAAATATACACAGGATATGGATAATATACAAGATATATAATCAACAGTCCACCAATTAGGATTTTAAGGTTTCAATATTTTATTAAGTATTTTGAGAGAATGTAAAAGTATTTGATATATACAAGATAATAATATACAGAATATATAATATGTACAAGAATATAAATGACTGAAAAATAAAGCAGTTGATATTTGACAGAAAATTAAAGCAATTGTATATTTGACAGAAAATTAAAACAGTTGTATATTTACAGAAAATTAAAGTTAGTCGTCAGTTGGTTAGTGTATCGGGACACAAAAGAGTGGGATCTCGTCTTAACCGCAAACAAAATGTCGATTAATCGAAGGTAGCCTATCGCGATCCCAAAGTAAGGAAGAAGACCCCAATGGTCATCCCCCATAGATTTGAAATTGGGAAGGTTATCGACTTCGAAAATCTGACGCTTACGGATACAAGACTTCATCGATCCATAAGTCAAAAAATAAAATCGAAAGAAACAAGAAAAGGGGAGAGAAAGAGGTGGTCTCAGATCCTTTGTTTCACGTCAACAATTTGACGGCTAAACGTCGGTGGTCTCGTCATCGACCAAAACGGTAAAAATGGGACAAAATGTCCAATAACAAAACAGAAAGAAATTTACTTCTAAAATAAAGTAACCAAAACTCTAATATAAATTCTAAATAAAAATAGAATAAATTTAAATTACACTCTAAGTATATAAAACTTCTAAAATTAATATAATAAAAATTATAAATAGAATATATTTACATAATAACATAATATATACATATTAATTAATTACAATATATATAATAATAATAATAATATATTTACAAAAAAAGAAGATTAAAACAGAAATACAAAAATATCAAACTAATACATAATACATAATAAAAAAAATCTGTTTATATATAAAAAAAATAAAAAAAATAAAAAAACTAAAATATAACAAAGTATTTACAATGAGTTTCTAAAATGTTTAAATAAGACCAGGGTGTGGGTAATTAAAATACGGTGGGTTTGAAACAAAAACAGAGGATCATTTGGGCCCTTGAGGCCCATCACCTCTCATCCCAACAAACAAGAATAAATAATAAAAAATAAAAAAAGATTTTGTTAAAAATAAGAGGGAGATGTTGTTATCGTGAAAACAAGGATAATTTTTCCCTTTTCAAATTCTCCGCCTCGACTCGACTCTTCCATTCTCTGTTTTAGTTCAAAATCAACCTTTCTCTCCATCTCATTTTGTTTCTGTTTTGAATGATTTATTGTTGTCGGTTTTGTTGAAGGAATGAGTGTACTGGGTTTGGAGGTAATGATTTGGTGAATGAAAATGGTGAGATCCAAAAATGGGTTTCAAAAGCTTTCCGAGTTGTTAGTTGGAGCTTGGAGTTTATTAATGGTGGGATTGGGGTTTCTGTTGGGGCTTTTTTCTGGGTTGAAGGATGAATCGCGGTAAACGGTGATTTGCGGAGAAAGATTTATGGTTGTTACGAGTGGTTGATGTGGTTGAGAAGATGAAGGTCAAAAAATTACAACTGTTGTTGTGCTCACATGGAACAACTCTTATTCATGGCCCAGTGAATCAGATTTTCACGGTTTTGGAGTGGTTATTTTAGGTAGGTTGAGGGCGGTTGGAAAAAGGAGTTCGGAAATGGAGAAATGGAAGAGAGTTGGTTGTGGCGGAATGGTTTTTTTCTTTCTGGAGAAGACCATAAACAGTGATGAAGGGGGCGGCTATTTTTTAGGGTTTCTAATGGAGAAGAAGGTGAATAGTAACTGGGGTTTATATACATCCTGAAAACACGTGTTGCTTCTTCTTTTTTTAATATTTTTTAATTTTCTGTATTATTTAATTAATTCTGATAATAATAAAACAATTAAATCTAACTCTAAGGAGAAAAAAACAAATCTAATCTTAGTTTAATATTATTCTATGAATTAACTATTCTAATTAATAATTAACTAATATTTTAAATCTAACTAATCCTAATTGATATTAAAATATAAATCAAAATTCTAATTAAGTATATTTTCTAAACTAATTCTATTCTAATTTCTAAAAACTATTTCTAAACTAAAAGAAACTAAGTTCTAATTGTTGAATTCTATTCTAAAAATATTATAATTTCTAATAAAAATTAATATATGAAAAGACTAAATAAAATTTTAATTAAAATTCTAATCTATATTCTAGTTCTAAATTCTAAATTGAAATTCTAAATAAATTCTATACAAAATGTATTCTAATTAATTTTAAACTAATCCCTAATAACAATTCTAAAATTACTAACTTAAATTTAAAATCCTAAAATATTTCTAAAATTACTAACTTAATTCTAAAATCCTAAAAAATCTCTAGAATTACTAACTTAATTCTAAAATCCTAAAAAATCTCTAACATTACTAACTTAATTCTAAAATCCTAAAATATCTCTAACATTACTAACTTAATTCTAAAATCCTAAAATATCTCTAAAATTAAATCAAATCTAATCAATTCTAAAATTCTAATTTAATAATACTAATAATGACCATAAATCCTAATTTGATAATATTAATAAATACCATAAATTCTAATTAAACTAGTAATAATATCTTACACTAAAAAAATATTCTAATAAGTAAATAAATAATTAAAAGAAAGCAATCTTAAAAAAGATAATCTAAAATAAATCTGACTGTTAATTAATAAAAATTAATTAATCCTAATACTAAAAATAAAATCTTAATAATATTAAAAATAAATAAATCTATTTCCAAACTATTATATTAACAAAAAAAAATAAATAATAAAAAGACTAACAAATTAACAAACCTATAAAATAAATCTATCTAAAAACTATCTTCTAAAAAATAAAATAATCTAAAAATTAATTAAAATCCATATTAAACTATTAAAATTGTAACAAAAAAACTAATTAATAATCTATTTAAAACTTAAATCCTATTCTAAACAATTATAAAAAAAAACTATTTTAAAAAATCTATTAAAATCAAAGACTATTTAAAAGGAAAATAAATAACTATTCTAAATCTAAAAATATAATAAATAAATAAAAATTAATTAATTATCTAAATAAAAAGAAAATAATTTTAAAATTAAATAATTAAAAATCTATATTCTAAAAGTAAACAAATATCTAAAAAGAACTCTATTTCTATGTAACAAAATAATAAAATCCTATTTTCTATTAAAATCTTAATTAAACTAATTCTAAGTCTAAATAATAAAAATAAAAATCTATTTAATTTCTAACAAAAAAATATTATTTTTTGCACCTAATTAAATTAAAAGTTAAAACAAAATATATACGGGAAATTAATATTTTGAAAGAAAAATGAGAGATTAAAAAGGACTTAAAATCTACAAAAATACCCTTTGGCCACGTGTCGCGCTCCTATTGGACAAAAAAAAGTCGAGATTTAAAAAACGCTCAATCTGGGGTGGACACGTGTCTAAACGGCATGAAATTAAATAAAAAATGCAAAAATATTTACAAAAGCTGACGGACAAATTTAGGGTATGACAGATGCCCCTATCTAATCGGCTTAGACCGAGTAAGATGAATTACTGCAGCATTCATCTTTCAAGGTATAAGTCGATTAGATACAAAGAAGACCCTGAATTTGTCCAAAAAGGAAAACAAAAATTTGAGAATTGAAATATAAACAAACCTGACACCCAAAAGGATGTAGGGGATAAGCTTCTCTGAAGAGATTGCCACTTATCGTCTGTTGGAGACAACTCACTGGGGAACGCCCATGGATTTACTGAAAACGCCCCTGTCTGGGCTGAATGTTGATTTGAAGATCTGATTAACCACGAGGTTGAAATATGTCATGCGATACACCCATGGTTTTGAAAATATGCCCCTGGCTGGGCTGAATTTTGCTTTGATATTCTGGAATCTTGTGGGAGTACCCACAGTCTTTGTAGATGATGCCCCTGACCGGGCTGGATGTTGCTTTGAAGCTCTTGAGTTTGCCCAACAAAAGTTGCACAACTTTATGGGGATTATCGACACTCTTGCGGAAGATGCCCCTGACTGGGCTGATTATGATCTTGAAAATCTTCGAAATTGATCCTGAATCTGATCTCGCATATGTGAATGCTTGATGATAATGATGTTCCGTAAATGGAAATGCAAATGCAAATGCTAGAGTGGAGATGCAAGAGTTGGGGAGTATGATATGATTATAGGTATGCATATGATGCAAGATGCTTATGAAGTCGAATGTGATGCGTATGATGCATATGATAATGATGGATGCAGGCAGGTGACTGGGAATGCAGGTGATGACGTGGCAGACTTTTGGTGGTTGCCAATGTAGATTGGGCTTTGGGTTGGAAGTACCAGGTGAGGGCTGGTATTCGGAGGGTAGACCAGATGGGACTGGTTGGCGAAAGGCTAATTTGTCAAAGGAGGGCTAATTTTGTGGTTTGCCAGATGGGAGCTGGACTTTGGGATGAGGTTTACCAGACAAGAACTGGTGGCAAAAAGGTTAAGTTGTCAGACGAGAACTGACTTCTAGGTTTGGTGTCAGACGGGAACTGACTTTGTGGTTTTCCAGACGAGGACTGGACTTTGAAATTGTGTTTGCCAGACGAGGACTGGTTAAACGGAAGGCTAAAGGAAGGGTGACCAGATGGGAGCTGGTTTAAGGGCTAACATGTATCAGAAGGGAATTGGTGTTTAGTGAAGGGTTGACCAGATGGGACTGGTATAAAGGTTTGTCAGACAAGAACTGGACTTTGGAGGTTTAGGTTTGTTTTGATAGGTGACAGGTTTAGGCTGTGGGATGAAGGATCCAATGACAGCAAGGCCTTTTCGGAAGGTTAAAGGTTATTGGGTGAGGTGACGGTATGATTCATCGACACTCGTTTTGAACTCAACAGTTGCTGATGATGATGAACTTGCTAGAGTAATTTGCCATGAGACGACCTCGAGTTGGCTTGCCCCAGAGTTTGTACCACGAAAGGATTGTTTAACCAATTCTTGTGGTGATTGGCTTCAATATACTCTTTGGAGTAGCTTGCTCTTGAAAGAGCGTTGAAGCGACTTAACTTATCCTGATTGAACATTAGAGGGATCTATCCTCAAGTCAGAGAAACTCTGGGTGGCCTGCCCCTGATCGGTATAATTCACTCTTGATCAACCGCTTCTGGAATGGTTTGCCCCATAATCAACCGTTGTTTGGGGATTGCCTCAGACTGACTCATTCCAAATTCTTGGATCTCAATGCCCCAGTTCCATAGGGCTACAAAGTATGCTCGATTCTGATCCAGACTGTTGAATGATCCAGTCATGTTTGATTGCTTCGTGTTGGAATTTCCTTGACGCCAACTACTGACTTGGAATTAAAATTGTTTTTTCATGAATGGTAATGCATGTTTTGAAAAAACATGTCGTTTATTGAGTGTCGTGATAATGAGACGAATGAACTTTTAGTCCAAATGTTGTGCTAATTTGATTGGTGTGGAAGATATAGCAAGGATATTGACACCAATACTGATGATTAGCAAATACGTGAGGAGTCAGGTTACGCAACCTTGCAATAGTATGCTTTCAGAATAAACCTCGCCTCAATTAGGTCTTTCGAGGGTTATAACTTGGTCTGGTTCATGGTTTATAGAACAAAGGATATTAGGCTCAAAGAATTATTTGTACCCACCCCTTCTTCTTGATGACTTCCAGTCCTACGCTCAGTTAATTCTGCACTTACCTTGACGGTGTAAGCTTGACGGTTCAAGGTTTGCTTGAAATGGCAATCACCTTATTTTGATAAATGTCAGTAGACCATAGATTTGGGTGGCCACTGAGTCTTATTTTGTTTTTGTTGAAGGTTTAAAAACCTCTTTTGATTTTGTTTTTGATCCCTAACTTTTGCATGGACTGATTTTGCTTGTCAGATCCATCGGGATAGCCCTGATTTTTGCCTAAGTCCCCTTTTGAGGTGTTTGACTTAGCAGGCTTTTGATATATTTTTTTCTGATTTTGTTGGCGAATTGTGACTGCCATGTCGTGGGTCATTGATGAACAACCGTCTTCTGGATTTTGCTTTATGCATAGTGGACTAACTGAACAACTACCCTGCCCCAGGTTGAGTGTAAGGGTTTGAATATCCGAAGGAAACTCCTACTTCTAGGCTCGAAGTGGTTGACTAGGGATTAACTCCTTATATCTCCGGTGTTTAGGGGATTTGAAACAATGCCTGTACATCATTGACGAGATTTTGTCTGAAAGCATACAGTTTGCAATTATGGGTATTTCATTTTCGTCATCCTCCCTCCAATATTTGCTAAAACAACAGTGATAAAGTGGAGTGAATAGAAAGGTGTATGTGTCTGTGATTATGATAAGAAGGAAAATGAGTGAATACGACGTGACTGATTCGGAAAATGCATAATCACTTCATTAATATTACCATTCAAAACAACAATGTTTAAACACAAGTAGCAATTAACAGGAAATAAACTACAAGATGCAAATGATAAAAAGCGCCTAAAGACTGCCAATGTCGAGGACGTCTGCCTGTCTGGACCACACTGGCTCTTGGGAATGACCCTTGAAATCTTCGAGCTTAGACAGCTGAAAGGTTGACATGAACGACCAAACTCCCTTCTGGAAACGAGATGTACCCTTTGTCGATCAACTGTTGCACTTTTGCTTGGAAGGCTTTGCATTCTTCAGTCGCATGCCCCATGGATCCACCATGATATCCACACTGAACATTGGGATTGTACCCGAGAGGGTAAGGTCCTGGCACAGGCTTGATAGCTTTAGGCTCCACCAATGAGTTTTGAATTAGATGTGGGAGAAGCTGATTGTGCGACATAGGGACTGGATGAAGAGGAGCAGTCCTTCTTTCCATGTTGTTGTTGGGCCTATTCTGATTTCGGCGCTGATTCGGATGACCTCGACCATGGACTCGTTGATTTGCATGAGGAGCGACCCGTGGCTTATGGGATGAAGCTTTAGGCATGGCCGATTGTCCATGAGGATAACATGGCACTGGTAATGATGCCTGTTGAGTAGACGAGGGACTATAGAGTTTTGTTGGTACATCGTGAGAATACTCAACGTTTGCTATGAGTGTGCTGGTTTCATCCTTCTCTTCCTCATGGAAATCATCGAAAGATTCAATCTCACTGGCCTGGCTTCCTGATGCGTCCTGGATTTGTCCACTTTTGAGGTAACTTTCGAGGCGCTCTCCTACAATCACAAGGTCAGAGAAGCTTGATGGCGTACAACCAGCCATTCTTTCAAAATAAGAGCCCTGCAAACTGTTGATGAACATGTCAATCAGCTCCTTGTCCGAGAGTGGTGGTTGCACTCTTGCTGCGAATTCTCTCCACCGTTGTGCATATCCCTTAAAAGGTTCGTTTTCATTCTGAGATAGGCTTTGCAACTGCATGCGGGTGGGAAGAGTGTCTAGATTAAACTGGTAAAACTTTAGAAAAGCATTGGCTAGTTCCCTCCATGATTGGATATGACTCCTTACTAAATCTGTGTACCAACTTAATGATGCCCCACTCAGACTTTCCTGAAAACAGTGGATCATCAACTTATCGTCATGAGTGTAAGGGGTCATTTTTCGACAGTACATCACCAAATGACGCCTCGGGCAACTAAAGCCGGTGTACTTCTCGAAGTTGGGTATCTTGAATCTCGGAGGGATCACCAAATCTAGCACTAAACACATATCAGCAGCATCAAGGTCGGGCATATCAGACACTCTCATAGCTTGAATTGTCTCCTCGAGGGTGCGAAGCTTTTCTTCCATGGGATCAGTCTTTGGCATCCTCGGGGGTCGAGTTGGAACTTTTACTTGCGGAGGATGGCCATCCGGCGGAAGATCATACAGTGGATTATTCGTCACAGTAAACCCTGGTGGGGACTCAACATTCTGGCGGTCGTTCTCTGACATAGCTATCTCAGCTTGCTTCATTTTGACTTGGCTTTTCAAGGCGTCTACGTTCCTCTTTGCTTCAAACTCTTCACAGCTCTCACAAGCTCAGTAGGAGTGTCGGGAAATCAACTGTCCTCTTTTGCAATTGAAATAGGTTTCCCTGAGTCCTACACAAACGAACTCACAAAACAACCCAGATTCATCCGTTAACTTCAACATTCCCACCATTTTCATTTCCTCAACCGTCATCTGTTATTCATCAATCAACCAAAACAGTTCTCAAAGCTCAAGAACTCAGAACCCATTCCGAGGAACCTTCAACAAATCTCACCACAAAAAAAACCTTCGTCAGTTCTCTCCATCAACTCACGTTTAACCCTTGTTATTCAACCTCAATAATCTCATCACTAACCCCACCCTGTTCGTCATGTGATTTTCACCATCTAACAAACTTCAAACAAACTTCATAACCCAGTATATCAACCTGTTTCTCCATTAAATCAACAACAAAACTTCAATCTCGTCTGAAACTACCTTCATCATTAAATCCACCATTTTCATCACCCATCCTCCTCTTTCCGGAAACAACCCACAAACTTCTAAACTCAACCAACCGCAACATATCTGTTCTTCTTCAACAAACCTTTGAACCCATCACATAACCCAAAACCAAATAAACCAGAAACAAATCGGAGTTTTCGCGAGAGGATCGAAAGAGAAGGTTGGGAGATGACGTTTTTCCAGCGACTTCTCTCTGAGTTTTATTTCCACATGGAAATACCCTGTTGCCATGCTTTGTTTTGAAAGGGGAAAATGGGCGTTTGGGGTTTCGTTCGGTGGGTTATGCTTTTTTATTTTATTATCATTTTAAAAATATTAGTTTAAAAATGAAAGAATGGGGTTGTAATCTGATGATACTTTCATTCATAAGCTGTTGATGTGGGTATAGAAACCAAGTTTCTCTTGGGCTGTAAACCCTTGTTGTTTTTTTAACTCCAATCGTACCCCATTTTTAGGATGATGGGCCTTTAGGAGCCCAAATGATTCCTCTTGTTTTACACCCATTTTGGATTTTCTACACTCCTATTTTTTTTATGCATATTTCATTTATTTATTTATTTTTGGTAAATATTTGTTTTAAAATATCTTATTGATTTATCCACTCTATTTCCATTTCCAATTTTATTTTTTGGGTCGATGACGAGACCTCCGTAATTCATTACCAGTCAAATTATTGATAGGTAATGTTGGATCTGAGACCACCTCTTTTCTCTCTTCATTACTTGTCCCGACTCGATTCAAAAACTTTGTCAAACAATTTTCAAAATCAAATCATCTTCGTATTGAGTTAAAAAGAGGGGATTAAGTGTAGACTTTCTTCCTCTCCGAGTGTTGGGATGCCCACTGTAGTGAGGGTGGTCTCGATGCTCGTCTGTCAATACAAAGACGCTTCCACCCCTTTTGCTCTTAAAACCTCGGTCTCAGTGCATTTTCAAACCCCTTCAATAAGGAATCGTTTTTCTTTGTATTGAATTAAAGAGAGAGGATTGGGTGTAGACCTCTTCCTCTCCGAATGTTGGGATGCCCACTGTAGTGAGGGTGGTCTCAATATTCGTCTTTCAATACGAAGACGCGACTTCTTCCACCACCTCTCCTTTCACAACTCCTTCTGTAACCTTTCACACCTAAAAACTCGGTCCTGCACCGAGTGCATTTTCGAATCATTTTCACAACAAAAACTTGAATGGTCGTGGAGTGGTTAGGCGTAGGCCTTCTCCTATCCCGAGTGCTGACGTTTACCGTAGGGTTCTCTGTCGCAAAGCACTTACCGTTCAAAACCAAAAACATCTTTAATAAGAGAACGAAGTTCCCTTTGTATTGAATTAAAGAGAGAGGATTGGGTGTAGACCTCTTCTTCTTCGAGCGTTGGGATACCCACTGTAGTGAGGGTGGTTTCGACGCTCGTCTTTCAATACGAAGACGCCTCGTTCGCCACACCTTTTTTATAACAAAAACTTTGAGATAATGAATTGGGTACTACCCGTAGGGGTTACTATCCGAGGACCTATCTCTCCCCAAAAACAATCCAATCAATCAAACATGATACCTTGCCTCGCATGGCGAAAACCAACCTTTCAAACAGGATATGTTACGTCCGTTCTACCGCAAACAGGTACGCATAAGTCTCCTCACATGCGAGCAGCAAAACACCTAAACTGCTAGAATGCGCACGATAACATCATCCACAAAACACACCGGTTATCCACACCGTAGGCCGAACTACGGATGCTCTGATTCTTTACTTCTTTTAAGTAAAGATACGTAGGCACAAGGGCCACAATCCTTGCCGAGCACATTCCCCCTCTATATCTGTAGTTCCCCGAACTACGTTGACTCTGACTTTCTCACATCTATTGAGAATACGTAGGCCTAGGACCGCGAAGTCCTACCGAGTCCGTTCTCTCTCTTCTTCCCCCGTTACCTCTCTTTCCCCGTTTCTAAACCCTTCTCTCTATCTTTTAGAACACTCTTTATAGCATAATATTTAAGCAAATAAAATCACACATCGACGAACAAAAGGTTCCCATCGAGTACGATGGATGCGAGGGGTGCTAATACCTTCCCTTCGCATAACCGGCTTCCGAACCCGTTCTTGGTTGCGAGACCATCTTATCCATTCTTTTCTTAAGGTTTTCTCGATATTTTCCTTTCCCCTCATGGGATAAATAAAGTTCGGTGGCGACTCTTCTGTCTATCTTTTTCGCCTCCCCGTCGTTGCACGATGCAGTTTTCGAGTAGCGACAATGCTGAAGCAAGATGATGAGGTTGCCACCATCACCATCCCTCGTCGGACGATAACTATTTCTGCATCCAGGCCGCCCACGATTACCATCACCAAGGCTGGGCCGATACCTTTTGAAAGCACTAATGTTGTCCCATGGCATTATGGGGCAAACGTCTACTGCAACAGACAGAAGTTAGACCTAGAACCATTTGGGCAATCGGTGGATAACCTGGCGGGCATTGGCGGAATCACGCGAGGCGGGAGAGTATTTGCTCCACCTGAGGTTGTGGCGGACAAAGCGGACAAAGCTGATGTAACCGATAAGGGAAAGGGTAAAGTCGTTGAGGAAACCCCTCGTGGGGTAGAGAATGACTTACTTGTCAAGGACGCTGAAGAGTTCATAAGGTTGATTAAGAAGAGCGACTACAAGATCGTGGATCATCTCCATCAAACGCCCTCAAAGATTTCCATCCTGAATTTGTTGTTGTGTTCTGAGGCACATCGCAACGCGCTGTTAAAGGTTTTGAATGCCACGTATGTACCGCAGGAAATATCAGTCAACTAGTTAGAAGGGGTCGTAGCCCACGTGAATGCTGGAAACGGGTTAGGGTTCACTGACCTGGAGCTGACGCCGAAGGGAAGAAACCACAACAATGCCCTGCACATCTCGATAGAGTGTAGAGGAATGATTATGTCTCACGTGTTGGTGGACACGGGGTCGTCACTCAATGTTCTTCCGAAGAAAGCATTGATGAAGTTAGACACTCGCGGATTGATTTGTACACCCAGTGATCTGGTTGTGAAGGCGTTCGATGGAACCAAACGTCATGTTTTCGGGGAGGTGACGTTTCCAATCCCAGTCGGGCCGGAAACATTCGACGCAGTCTCTTAGGCCGGCCATGGATCCACTCTGCTAGCGTCGTGACCTCCACGTTGCACCAGAAGCTCAAGTATGTTGTTGGAGGTAGTGTCGTGACTGTTTGTGGCGAGGAAGATATAATGGTGAGTCATTTGTCGTCCTTCAAGTATGTTGAGATGGATGAGGAAATCCACGAAACCCTATGTCAGGCGTTCGAAGTTGTTAAAGTCAAGAACGTAGCTCCTGTAATCACTGATAAACCAGAGATGACTCTCTCTTCCTTCAAGGAAGCCCGGGCCGTTGTTCAAGCCGGATCTACCCCAGGATGGGGGCGAATTTTAGAGATACCTAACAAGCAAGACAAGTTCGGGTTAGGATACTCTCCTGCGGCTGAAGCCTCCTCTTCTCACAGTGCGTCGTGAGGTAAAGGGCCGATCCAGTTTACAAGCGGCGGGGTGATATTTGAAAGTGTCAATGCAGTGTCTGAAGACGGCGAAGACAGTGATTGCGACCTAGACTCTTGGATCCAGCCAAGCAAATCAGGCGAGAGCCTCAACAACTGGTCTATCAGAGATACCATCCAAGTGACAGGCAAAGAGTAATGATTTACTTTCTCCAATCATTGTACAACCCTATGTCCTACCCGGGGCATAGTGGTTTTATTGTTAGGGCCTTGTTTGATTATGTATATGCATTTTACCAATAAATCAAAAGGCGTTTTTCTTCATATTCAAATATTGTGATCTCTGTTATTCCTGTTTTATATTTGTTTTGAAAAACAATAAAATGGCAATGGGGTTTGTGCTAACCTGCATATCCTTGTTTTAAGCTTAACCCTTGTTATTGCAGGATCCACATAGCAGATGACATCGACTCTGGACCTTCTACGACTCACTTCGACTTTGATTGCCCGCCGATCTATCAAGCCGAAGAAGAGATTGATGAAGACGAAGACCTTCCCGAAGAGTTGGCCTGCTTATTGAAACAAGAGGAGAAAGTTATTCTGCCTCACGAAGAAGAGATTGAGATTGTGAATCTGGGTTCTGAAGAACTGGTCAGGAATGTCAGGATAGTAGCTGCACTGCAGAGTGATGTCAAGCAGAGATTGGTCGAGATGCTAAGAGAGTATAGTGACGTCTTTGCTTGGTCATACGAAGATATGCCCAGACTTGATACTGACATTGTGGTCCACCACTTGCCGTTGCGAGAAGATTGTCCTCCCGTCAAGCAGAAGCTTCGGAGGACACGACCAGATATGGCCGTTAAGATCAAAGAAGAAGTGCAAAAGCAGCTTAATGCTGGCTTCTTAGCGGTCACTACTTACCCTCTGTGGGTCGCCAACATAGTACCTGTACCGAAGAAAGACGGTAAGGTGTGAATGTGCGTCGATTATCGGGATTTGAATAGGGCGAGCCCTAAAGATGATTTCCCGCTCCCTCATATTGATGTGTTGGTCGACAATACAACTCAGTTCTCCGTGTTTTCATTCATGGATGGCTTCTCCGGCTACAATCAAATCAAAATGGCGCCGGAGGACATGGAGAAAACTACGTTTATCACACCCTGGGGAACATTTTGCTACAAGGTAATGCCTTTCGGTCTGAAGAACGCTGGGGCCACTTACCAACGAGCAGTGGTTACTTTGTTTCATGACATGATTCATCATGAGATTGAAGTCTATGTTGATGACATGATTGCGAAGTCCCAAACGGAGGAGGGACATCTGGTCAATCTGCTGAAGCTTTTTGAGAGGCTTAGGAAGTTCAGGTTGAGGCTGAATCCTAACAAGTGTACTTTCGGAGTACGGTCTGGAAAACTACTGGGGTTTATCGTGAGCGAAAGAGGCATCGAGGTTGATCCTGCGAACATAAAAGCAATACAAGAAATGCCAGCACCAAAAACAGAAAAAGAAGTTCGTGGTTTCCTGGGCAGAATAAACTACATTGCGAGGTTTATTTCTCAGCTCACAGCCACGTGTGAACCGATGTTCAAACTGTTAAAGAAAGATCAGGCGATTATCTGGAACGAGGATTGCCAGAAGGCATTTGATAAGATAAAACAGTATCTACAGGAACCTCCGATCTTGATACCCCCAGTAGCCGGAAGACCCTTAATCATGTACTTGACAGTTATTGAGAATAGAATGGGGTGTGTTCTCGGTCAGCACGACGAGACGGGCAGAAAGGAGCATGCCATTTACTATTTGAGTAAAAAGTTCACAGAATGTGAATCTCGTTACTCGACGCTGGAGAAAACGTGTTGTACACTAGCCTGGGCTGCCAAACGTTTACGACAGTACATGCTCAATCACACCACCATGCTAATTTCGAAGATGGATCCGATCAAGTACGTCTTCAAGAAGCAAGCGCTTTCGGGCAGGAATGCCAGATGGAAAATGGTGTTGACGGAACATGACATTCAGTACGTTTCCCAGAAGGCCATCAAGGGAAGCGTATTGTCTGAATACCTTACCGAACAGCCGATCGAGGATTACCAGCCGATGGAATTTGAATTCCCTGATGAGGATATCATGTTTCTCAAAGCGAAATATTGTGAGGAGCCGTTGCCCGACGAGGGTCCAGATAGGAAATCCAAGTGGAAATTGATATTTGACGGGGCAGTTAATTCTTATGGAAGTGGTATCGGGGCAATCATCACAACTCCCCATGGATCCCACATTCCGTTCACTGCGAGACTGACGTTTCCAGACACCAATAACGAGCGGAGTACGAAGCATGCATCATGGGTCTAGAAGAAGCAATTGATTTGAGAATCAAGAACCTAGATGTATATGGTGACTCGGCGCTTGTGATTAACCAGATTAAAGGGGAGTGGGAGACTCGTCAATCGAATTTGGTGCCGTACATGAACTATGCCAGAAGGCTGCTTCCGTTCTTTGATAGAGTGGAACTCCATCATGTGCCCAGAGCTGAAAATCAGATGGCTGATGCCTTAGCCACGTTGGCTTCGATGTATAAAGTCAATTTTTGGAATGAAGCTCCAAGGATTGTCCTTTCTCGTCTTGATAGACCCGCATTCGTCTTTGCGATCGAGGAAGCCTCCGACGGCAAGCCATGGTTCCATGATATCCAGACCTTCCTTATGACTAAGGAGTATCCTGAGGGAGCTTCAACCCAGGACAAGAAGACTCTGAGGAGGCTGTCTGGAAACTTTTATCTCAATCCTGATGGAGTTTTGTATAAAAGAAACCATGATCTCGTGCTACTCAGATGTGTAGATGAGAAAGAGGCGAGTATGCTCATGGAAGAAGTCCATGAAGGCACATTTGGTACGCACGCCGGCGGGCATGCTATGACAAGAAAGATCCTGAGAGCAGGATATTACTGGCTGATGATGGAATCAGATTGCTTTAAATTCGCGAAGAGATGTCATAAATGCCAGATTTATGCCGATAAGAGTCATGTGCCGCCGTGCCCGTTTAATGTCATGTCCTCCCCGTGGCCGTTCTCCATGTGGGGCATCGACATGATAGGCAAGATCAAGCCCACCGCATATAACGATCATCGCTTCATTCTAGTAGCCATCGACTACTTCACCAAGTGGGTGGAGGCAGCCTCATATGCTAACGTGACCAAGCAGGTGGTGGCTAAATTCATAAAGAGGGACATCATCTGTCGTTACGGAATTCCCAAACGGATCATTACTGATAATGGTTCGAATCTGAATAACAAGATGATGAAGGAGTTGTGCCAGAGTTTCAAGATTGAACACCACAACTCATCTCCTTACCGGCCGAAGATGAATGGCGCCGTTGAAGCGGCCAATAAGAACATCAAGAAGATTGTACAGAAGATGGTTGTGACCTACAAGGATTGGCACGAGATGTTGCCATTTGCATTGCACGGTTATCGTACCACGGTGCGTACATCAACCGGGGCAACTCCTTTCTCATTGGTGTACGGTATGGAAGTTGTCCTACCGTTAGAAGTTGAGATCCCTTCTTTACGAGTTTTGATTGATGTGAAACTCGATGAGGCAGAATGGATTAAGAACCGACTAAACCAACTCAGCCTGATGGACAAGAAGAGGTTAGCATCGATTGCATATGGTCGTCTGTACCAAAGCCGAATGAAGAAAGCTTATGATAAGAAGGTGCGTCCTAGAAGCTTTCAGACGGGTGATCTCGTCTTGAAGAAGATTCTTCCTCCACACTCCGATCACCGGGGCAAGTGGACTCCCAATTACGAAGGTCCGTACGTTGTCAGCAAGGTCTTCTCAGGAGGAGCCTTGTTGTTATCCACGATGGATGGTGAAGATTTTGCATCCCCGGCGAATGCGGACGCTGTTAAAAAATACTTTGCTTAAAAAATGACCCGCTGGAAAGAAAAAAAATATCCAGGCAAAAATGGGGCATCCCGGCGAACCATAAAAAAGGAAAAAAGGTTCGGGCAAAAATTAGGGATATAAATTGAAAAGATGTACACCCGCAAAGTCGAAAACCTAGAAGGGCGACTTTGGCAAAAAAGGGTCTCCCGGTGAATCAAAAACCCGAAAGGGCGATTCAGGAAAAATTTAGGGATTTGAAAAAAGCAAACGACTGCGTTCCGCGTGTGGATTGTATTTGTTTGGTGGTTTGGAAGACCTGAGGGCCGTTTATCTGAATCAATCTCTTCTGAAGCTGAAGCGTCGGAGAAGTATCGAAGTCGAGTGGGTCATAGAGGGATCAACTCATGGTGTTCGTCTACGCCTCATTGCCGACATTTGTGTATATACTGATGTATATTTATGTTGTATTTTTGCGCAGCTTCCTCATTCCATGAGTTTGCATCTGTTGTAAAACATTTTTACCCATTCAGGGGTTCGTTATCAATAAAATGTATACTATTCAGCAATTCTGTTTGTCTGTTAGCATTTATCTATTTTGTTTGCGAAAAAGAACGACGATGTTTTTGATAAAATGCGCATACATAAACTTACTGGCCTAGGCCACTGATTGTTGAAACAATGAATTACTTGAACATTGTCACAAGATGATAACCTTGATAGGTCCCTTTGAGAAGGGTATCTTGTCTGTTTTTTTGTGTTGTTGCAGATGTAGCATATACCAAGTAGTACACCGTGTGCGTCCCCAAGCAGGATGATTCCTTCCTCTCCAGCAAGTTCAGTAGCACCTCCCCGTGGAGTTTGAACATGAGATCGTAGGCATTGATATGTCTCCCCAAGCAGAGAAGATTCTATCCCCAGTCAGATGCATCCGGAAGGATCGTCGCTTCCCTAGCTGAGTCATACACTGAAATGTGCAGCACTCGAAAGTTCCAGACTGAAGTCTCCAGCGGAATTGAAATTCCCCACAGAGTTGTGTTCTCCCCGGTAAGCAGGATGATTCCTTCTTCCCCAGCCGAGTATGCAAACCCCCAAGAGAGCCGAGTCCTTGGAAAGAGTTCAGGCCATGATTGGTTTTCTCCAGTAGAGTGTTGAATAGCTGATGCTGTATTTCCCACCGGAGTCGTTATCTCCAGGAAAGTTTTTCCGTGAGTGCTGTGCAGTTTATTTCTGCGATTGACATCGTTCTCCTCAGCAGCTTGTGGTTTGAATACCCAGATGAGCAGGTTCAGGTTCTCGTAGAGCTTTGTTCCCCTGCAGCAGTCGACCGAAGCTCGTTTCGTCAGGCGGAATCCAATTGAGATTGGTGTGTCTTCTTCTCCTCGGTGGGATGATTCCTTCATCCACCAGAGTGGTTCTTCCTCCTTGACAGGAGGATTCTCCCTTCAGCATTTATTTTGTTGATGGGGTCGTAGCATTTTGCATGAGTGCATAGCATTTACGCTAAATGCGTAGCATTTCCACCGTGTGGAGCATTGCGCCATTGTCAAATATATGCATACGAAACATGAGCTAGGTTGTTACCGTTCTTGTTTTGCAGGTGTTCCCCGGCAGGGTGTCCGCTCAGGATGATTCCTGAAATCTTAGAAGAGTTGCGTGGCTCAAGATGATTCTTGAATTCTCCAGCGAAGGTGTTTGCTTAAGATGATTCTTAAAACCCCCAGTGAAGTCACCAGAGAGGGTTGCTTAAGTTGATGCTTAGAATTCCCGGCAGAGTGTTTGCTCAGGATGATTCCTGAAATCTCCAGCAGAGTTATTGGTTCGAGATGATTCTTGAAGTCCCCGACGGAGTTATTTGTTCAAGATGATTCTTGTTTTCCTCAGCTGAGTTTCCTCACCCAGAATGATTTCTGGATCCCCGAAGCAAAGTTACTTGATAGTTCTCCAGAATCCCCAGCGGAGATGTGTCATCCCCAGCAGGTCTTAAACATAGAAGTTGAAATTTCCTTGAAGACTTGATGATTGAAGTCTGGCAGCGGTGCCAAAACCCCAGACTTATTGACGAAGTCCAACTGTGATGTCGAAGAAGTTCTCTCGGCTGATGCGGAGTGCCTGATGGAAGAAGTTTGGATATCTCAATTTGGTTCATGATTGACCGAGGATTCTATTCCATACTTATTGATGAAGTCCGGCTGACGCCCGAGATGTTCTTTGAATGCCCGACGGCGTGATTAACTTGATTGTTGAAAAGTTCCTAACGACCTGATGGGTCCCGAGGAATCCTTCTGCCGCAGTAGCGCAGACCGCCTGACGGTATGATCGACCATGTATCACCAGTTACCGCGTAACCGGTGATCCCTTGATGACTTGAGGACGAAGATCTACAGCAAAATCAGATGATCATCCTGACAGAGATTTGAGATTAGACCCTTCACCGGTTACCGTGTGACCAATTCCCCAGCAAGTTGCCGTGCAACTGGCATGCTCAATTTTTGAAGAGATTCCTATCAATCAAAGTATTGTTTACCTGTGTGTTTGGCAGATCGCCAGTTAATGTGTAACCATTGATCCTTTGATGATTTGAGGATGCAATGATATCAGATAAATCAGAGAATCATCCTGATGGAGGTTCAGATCAGTATTTCTCTAGCTAGTTGTCGTGCAACTGTTATTTCGGTTTCTGAGGATTTGTCCCATCAGAGTACCGTATACTTGTGCAGTTGGCAAATTTCCGGGTTTGTTGGTATTCAACCGTCTTTTACCTTGATTGTGTGAGAGCCGCTCACTTCTCACCCAGTCAGGTCCAAGCCGTTTGAATAGGGGCAGCTGTTGCACCCCAAAATTTGCTCAACATTTCTTTACCTAGCTTATGTTTCATTTCATTCACATTAGCATTATCATTTGCATTTCATTGACATGTATGCAGGAGATCAAGAGGTATGATTACCAATCAAGGGCTACACAAGAATTTGAAGCTAGCTAAGAAGGTTATTCAAGTGTTCAAGTGTTGATATCCTTGTCAGAGAAGTTAAAAGATCCTCAGAGAGAGTGGTTGAAGCCAAGTGTGTAGGTCTCCTAACTTGAGAGTTGTGGAAAGCCATCAGATGATTCTGAAGCCATGAAGATGGACTTGAGGTCTTGAGAGAGCTCATGAGAAGTGTTGAAGATCACTTTGAGGCCTAGACAGGTCATTGTGCAGGATTAAGAAGGCTCAGCCATGAGTGGTGCAATTAGGGTTTGACTGGGTCAACCCTAAGTCAACTGATGATTTGAAGAAGGTTGAGACCTAATCCAAGAGCCATGTGATCATGGATTGATGCATTGAGATGATATAAGGATGATTCCAAGGTCAACTCATCATGATTGAAGAGTTTGAGAAGTTTCAAGCTAGGGTTTCTAAGGCTTGACAGTGTAAAATCCCCTAGTTTGACCCCTATCTTCAAGGAAATTTAGCTCAAGATGTGATTGTCATCTCATCTTACCCCCAACATGAATGTTGTAGAGCATGATCGTAGCTTTAATTTGAGTGCTATAAGTATTTGATAGGATTTGTAGAATTCAAGTTATGAGCCAGACAAGTTATAGGTCATCAGATGAATGTGAATTTGGAGCTTGAAAGTTACCCAACTTGCATGGCACGTTTGCCCTAGAAGGATGATTCCTATGAACTTTTGGTCAACATGAATGTTGTTCCTTATCCTGTTAGATTTCTAGAGAGTACTAGAAGTCCTTGATAGGACTTGTAGAACTCAAGTTATGGCTTTGACAAGTCAAGGGTATTTTGGGCATTTGGAGATTATAGGTCATTTCAATCATAAGTCCATAACTCCTATTTGCAAGCTTCAAATGGGAAAATGTTCAACATCAAACTTGTTCAAAATGATGTTTTAAGGTTAGCTAAGTGGTCATGAGAGGTTGGAATTGCTTGTAACTCAAAATTGCAAAATTGGCTTAAAAAGGTAGAATTAAAGTTCATTAAAAGGACCAAATTTGTGATTTTTCATTCCAAAGCCAAGATAAGGCATGTAATATGTCATTTTGATCAGAAATGACATTTTAAAGACATTGGCAATGTTAATTTTCCCATTTGAGGTCAAAATCATGGAGTTGCATTTTGTTACTTAAGGCTTAAGGTACATATGCCAAACTTCACATAAGATCAAAACCAAGGTGCAAACACATTCCAAACACACTCAAAATCTCATGTGGAGAGAATTTGGATGAAGAGCATAGCAAATGCAAGCTGCTGCAAGAGCTGTTATGAGCATGGCATGAGATTGAATTTCAAGTGAGATGATATATTGAACTTCTCATTAGAGTGATCCAGAACTTTCTAGATCATTCCTTCATGTCCTATATAAGCATATGAGGTGATCCAAGGCCAAGGTTGGTGAGAATTGAGGGAGAATAGTGAGATTGAACTTTGAACTTTCTTCTTGCAAATCCAATTTTGTTACAAGGTTTGGATCAATTTCAATCCATTCTTTTGCTCCCAATAGCTTGCTATAGTGTTAGTGGTTGATACCAGATTGAATTCAAGGCACAACTGTGGAAGAATCGTGAGTTAGCCATTGGAGTTTGAAGCTTGCAACTCAGAATCGGGTTCAAGAATTCAAGGCCTTTCAACTCATTTCTTTGCATACAGAACCTTCCTTGGATGCTAGTGAAGGAGTCTGGAGATTACTGAGGGTTGATTTGAAGATTTGAGCACTCTGTTCACAAGATTTTACCAGGTATGCAATTCTCATTCCATGGCTTAATTTAAGTAGAATCAATAGGATTTGTTAGGTTAGAATCATTGTAGATTGATGTAGGAAGGTTTCTGGATCATTAATTTGGAGATTAGTGACCAATTAGGGTTTATGCAATTTTCGGTTGAGATCGTGTTTTTGCAAATCTTGAGTTTTTAGCATGAACTAGTGGCATGAATGAATTCCTGAGGAAATTTGGGACAAGATTCATCAAGAAATCGTGGCCAATGGTGGATTCTAGAGAGAGTTAGGGTTGGGAGTGGCTGATCGGAGAAGTCACCGGCGGTGACTCTAGCGCGCACAGGTGAAGGGAGCTTCAGAAATTCAAAATGAGGAAGACGAGCTCGTAGCCATTGGATTGGATGTGGACCTTTGACCAGATGAGGATCTAATGGCCACGAGTGATTTAATTTTTGTGAAGGACTCTGAGTTATGAAACAATGTGTTTCATTTAATTGGTGTTTTGGGCTTAAGTCACTAATTGATACTCACACCCCCTTTTTGGGCCCAACGCTGAATTGAACTGAATTTTGTTGCTATTCACACCACGCGCCTATCAATTTCTCCTTATTTTCTTTTAATTTCTCATTTCATTCATGGTTATTGGAAAATTCATAAATAATTGAAGAATAATTCAAATGATTCCATTCTTTTTTTCATTGATTCGTGATTGAATCTAGTTTTTTTAGATGAAAAAATATTAACATTTCATGGATTTTTGATTTTATTAGAATATTTTACATTTTAATTGACATTAAAATGATCATGGTTGATGCTTGATCTTGTTGAATTTGGTTTGATCATTTGATGATGATTTTTGCCTTGATTTTTTGTGTGTAGCTAGAATAGACATGCATGTTACCCTTAGATTTTTATCACATTTTTGTGATGAATGTAAGTGGTAGTTTTAGGTTGAAACTTTAGGAGCTCCATTTTTAGGGTTTATGGTTAATACCTTATGATTTAGGGTTTATATCTAGAACTTGGTGGATGACTCAACCTCTGATTTTTGTATGGTAGATTCATGATTGAATTAGGGTCCCTTAGGAATTTTTTTAGGAATTTACAATGTAGTTTACTATTTTTGTTTGATTTTAGTTTAGGTGCTAACTTTAGATGATTCTAATGCACTAATTCAACTAGAATGACTTCTTTGGTTCCCTTAGATTAGGGTTTTGTCTCTCTTGCTCTTGGATGATGTTGAATACAAGCTTGGGCTACCATGGATTTAATGAAGAAGCTTTGATGTGAAGATATCCCCTTCTTTTGGTGTAGTGGTGATTAGGTGTTAAGATTAGGGTTTGAAGGCAGAGCTTCTAGATAGATTCTCTTCCTTCATAAACATGGAAGATGTTGATCACTTCCATTCTTCCCTATGATGTAAGGTCCCCTTGTAAAGACCTCATCCCTCCTTTGGTAGGATGTGTGGCTCTTTACAAGTTGGTAGAACCTTTGAGGGTCCCTTTCTCTGATGATATGATGCTTAGTGGTGACCTTTGGTCTTCACTCTGCTACCAATCATCCAAACTTTGCTCTAGTTAGATGAATCTTTCTCCCTTGCTAGAGGATGGAGTTCCTTGCTTGAAGAGATTGAGGGATAGGAGTTGATACTTCTTTGTGTTTGAAGATTACCCTTAGGAGCTGGAGCTTGTAGATCAGGAAGAGCAAGTTGATACTTGTAAGGAGGAGAGAGCTGAAGCTTGAAGGTCCAGAAGAACAAGTTGACACTTGTGAAGGAGATCAAATCGAAATTGAGTGAAGAAGCTGAAGTTTGAAGCTTGAGAAAGTAAGTTGATACTTATGTTTAGTACATGGAGAACCTGAAGGAACAAGTTGATACTTACTATTGGGATTGAAGCCTGAAGGTGGAGTCTACTTAGAGCTGAAGCTTGGAGAAGAAAGGATAAGTTGATATTCATGTTTGATGTGTTAGAAGCTTGAAGAAGAAAGTTGACACTTGCTATTAAAGATGAAAGCCCTAAAGAGCAGTTGAAGACTGAAGACTGAACTGATGTTAGAGGGTTGCTTTGCTGTGAAGCTGTGGAAGCTGTTGATCTGCTTTCTTTCCTGTCTGTTTGCTTTCTGTGCAACTGTATTGCTGTGACTTGTTTGATTTGCTTAATGCATTAGAATAAGTTCATATGTAGATTGACTTAAGCTAGGAGCATGATTGCACTAGAGGTTGAGTTGCTCCCTCTGCTTGTATTTTTACTGTATGGCTTTGCTTGCGGGTATTCGGTAGAGCCCAGCTCCCTTGCCTATGTGGTTTGTTATTTTGCTTGATAGCAGTTTACTTCTTCTGTATGATTGCAGTTATTATATTTTGCTTGGTAGCATGTTATTTCCTCTGTATGATTGCAGTTATTCATATCTGGCTTGAGGTTGAGATGAGCTTGTGGAGGCTGATGCCCCACACACATTTCCTCCCTCACTTGCATTGCATGCATTTTACTGTATATCTGTTTACTGTTTAAGCTGATGCTTTATCTGTTTCTGTTTACATTGACATGATCCCCTAGGAATCTCACTTCCTTTGATAAGGAAGTGATGATTAGAACTTTAGGTTGAAACCTATGCATGACAACTTCTAGGAGTCCCCTGTTTCAAACCTCAACCATAGGATGAATCCTTGGCATGACAACATTAGGACTTGATAGTCTCCCCTTAGTTGAACCTGTTCGTTCTCTCTTCTCATCTCAAAACAAATTAAAATACAGTGATAAAGGTTAACTGACGTCGTACGTTACGAGCCTTAAGTTATCTGAGAAAGGATTTTTGGAGAGTTTCTTTTCAACAGTCTGGATGTTTAGTATGGCACCCTTTGGGTGACATGCGACGCATTCACTCTCAGGTCATAGTCTCTAGTGCGATATTGGTTGCAAACATCCATAAAAAATAGTTCTTCCGTAAAAGACAGAAAACAAACTGCAAACCTTTTTGCCCTGTGGGCCCATAATTCAAAGGAAGCTTTTCTGAAGAAAAGAGTGTCGTTAACTCCCAGTTCTACCGCAAACGGTAACGCCTAAGTCTCCAAGGGTCGAGCTGCATACACCAAACTGCTGGAACTGTTTGTTAACCCTACTCGAAAAAACAGATGAATCTGAATCCCCGTAATCCGTATTATCCCGAACTACGTAAGCTCTGATCCCTCATACCTGTTGAGAGTACATAGGCACAATACTGACGTATTGGCGAGCCACCTTCCCCGTAACCCGTAGTTAGTCGAACTACGTTGACTCTGATTTCTCATTCTCTGATGAGAATACGTAGGCATAAAGTGCGACGCTTTGCCGAGTCATTTTTCTTTTCTTTTTTAAGCCAGCATTGATAGGTAGATAGATAAAACCAACCCGTCAGATAAACACAACAAGCGTGGATCCCATCGAGTACGATGGAAGTGAGGGGTGCTAATACCTTCCCCTTGCGTAACCGACTCCCGAACCCAGACAATGGTTGCGATGACCTTGTCTTATACCTTTTCGTCAGGTTTTTCCGATCGTTTCCTTTCCCGCTCTAAGGGATAAATAACGAAAGGTGGCGACTCTTCTGTTTTGCCGGCACCTTATTTTTGCGGTAGCGACAGCAGCCATCCTACGATAGTACATTATCAGATGGCTCTTTGGACAAGTAGTCCCTTCATAACAGTCAAAGTTCAGAGTTTTAAACTTTGGTGGAATAACCAGACCGAAAATCAAACAAACATCTCTAGCCGCAACACCAAAACTCTGATCCCCTTCCATGTTCCTCAATATTTTATCGATGGTAAACACTTCTTCACGAAGCCTGTCACATTGCTCATATCCCTCATAATTATCATAAAGGATCTCATAAACAGGTTCATTAAGATAAGGTTACACAGAAGTGTGAACATTAGGTGGTGCAAAAGTGGGAACCACTCGAGGAGGTTCGGAAGCCAAAGGCACAACTTGCTGAACTGGTTGCACAATAGGCACAGCTTGTGGAACTGATGGAACAATAGGAGGTACGACACCGGGTGGAAGAACATCAGGATATGCATTCTCAACGGTAACGGCCGGTGGAGGATCTGCAACAGTAGCGTTAATCTCATAGACAGCAGTAGGCTGAGTATCCATCCTTGCATTGATGACTTAGAGCAGCTCTATAATCTGTCCCACCCTTCCTCGGAGGTCTCCGAGTTCATTGTTGACACAATCCATCTCTTGAGCTTGTTCTTCCATCCTTTTTCGAGCTTGGGCTCTAGTGTTGTACCGATGCAGAGAACTCAGGGTGACGGAACTGGAAGGCGAGAAAACCGAGAATGAGAAACCGGGAGACAAATGCAATGTCAGGCATTTATCAGCTTCAGCGGTTTTCTGGCGGCAATGCCAGATCTTTGTGGTTTTTCTGGAGGCAATGTCAGATGTTTACGTTTGTTTTAGCGGCAATGTCAGATGATTTGGTTTATCTAGCGGTAATGTTAGATGTCTTCATGTTTTTCTGGCGGCAATGTTAGAGGTTTGTTGATTTTCTGGCGGCAATGTCAGAGGTCGTATTTGTTTGGCGGCAATGTCAAGCGTTCCCTCAACCCATGGTCATCTAGCGGCAATGTTAGATGTTTCGTGTTTCCTGGCGGCAATGTCGGATGTTTACGGATCTTTTAGGCTTTCTGGCAGCAATGTCAGATGTTTGTTGGTTTTCTAGTGGCAATGTCGGATGTTTCTCAGCATGGTGTTTGTTTGGCGGCAATGTCAAGCATTCTCTCGACCTTGGTTTTCTAGCGGCAATGTTAGATGTTTCGGATATCTAGCGGCAATGTTATATGTTTCAGTTTTCTGCCGGCAATATCAGATGTTAACAGATCTCTGTGTTTTTCTAGCGACAATGTTAGATGTTTTGGTTCTCTAGCGACAATGTTAGATGTTTCAGCGGTAATGTCAGATGTTAACAGATCTCTGTGTTTTTCTAATGGCAATGTTAGACGTTTCAGTTTTCTAGCGGCAATGTTAGATGTTTCGGTTATTCTGGCGGCAATGTCAAGTGTTTGAGTTTTCTCTGACAGCGAGGTCAGATGTTAACTAGTTTCATGGTTGTTTGGCGGCAATGTCAAACGTTCATCGACTTCAATAGGATGCCTGACGGCAATGTCAGACATTTATTATCCCCAGCAAGTAGCCTAGCGGCAATGTCAGACAATTATCAACTTTACGAATACCTGGCGGTAAAGTCAGAGGGTTGTTGATTCTATGAATGCTTGACGACAATGTTGGGTGATTATCAGTTTCTTACCCATCCAATTTTGGGATCGTTACTTGCTTTTATTTAGCAAGGGCCTGGCGGAAATGTCGGATGTCCTTACCTTCGGATCCAATATTTGTTTGTTTCTCCTGTAGATTTATGACGGCAATGTCAGATTCTTTTGCCAACTTCATAGCAATGACCCAACAACGATGTTAGGGTGCTTTTTATCAGTGTTGTTGTTGGTCTGACGGCAATGTCAGATCTTTATCAGCTCTATGGTGGTTTGGCGGTAATGTCAGGTGTTTTATTAACTTTGTGGTTATCCGACGACAATGTTGGAGGTTTACCAGACTTTGTGGTGGTCTGGCGGTGATGTCAGAGGTTCATCATGTTTGTGCATGCCTGGCGGGAGTGTTAGAATTTGTTATCCCTTACAGAAGTTTGGCGGCAATGCCAAGTGACGTATATCGGTGGTTATCTGATGGTAAGGTTAGAGAGTTTTATCCCCTGCGAGTGCCTGACGGCAATGTCAGATACTGTGCAGTTCTTTGCTAATCCAATTTGTGGAGGTGTTACCTATTTTTATTCAACAGGAGCCTGACGGCAAGGTCAGAGGTTTCGTCAATTAAGTGTGGATGCCTGACGGAAATGTCTGATATTCGATATCTGTTGCGTGATTTTATTCCTGCCGACCCAGGGTCGAGGCTATTGATTGTTAATCATTCAGTTGGTCGCGGTGCAACTGTCAATTCGAGGTTTTTCTGGAGATTATTATCACCTTTTCAGAGTTCGCAGTTTATTTATGCGGTTGGCAAATTTCTGGGTTCGTTGGTATTGAATTGTCTTTTACCTTGATTGGTTAAGAGCCGTTCGCTTCTCACCCAGTCAGGTCCAAGCCGTTTGAATAGGGGCAGCTGTTGCACCCAAAAAATTTCCCAACCTTTTTCTTTACCTAGCTTATGTTTCATTGCATTCATTATAGCATTAGCATATGCATTGCATTATCCTTTGTGCAGGGGATCAAGAGATGTGCCTATTAAGAAGAGGCTACCATAGGTTCTAGGGCTAATCAAGAAGCTATAATCAAGTTATCATCCTCAACAAGCCTTCATGAAGAAGTCAAAGCTCCTCGGGAAAAGGGATGGATACAAGTTTGCCTACCTCCTATCTAGGGGGTTAATGAAAGTCATCAAGAGTTTACAAGTCCATGGATATGGGTAGAAGTCCTTGAGAGAGCTCATGAGATGTCTTGAGAGGCATGGAGGAGCTTGTGCAAGTCATTATTCAAAGTGCAAGAAGCCACAACCAAAGGTGGTGCAGTTAGGGTTCTCACCTGGTCAACCCTAAGTCAACAGTTGAATTAAAGGAGATTATGACTCAATTCCAAGTTTGTGTGATCATGAGATGTTGTGTTAAGATACCTAAAAGATTATTCCAAGATCAATTCATTGATATTCAAGAGTGTGAGAAGTTGCTAAGCTAGGGTTTCTAAGCTTGACAGTGTAAAATCCCTTGTTTAGTGCCTAACTTCAAGACCACATAACTCAAGATACAAGTTTCATCTCATCTTGACTCCAACAAGAGACTTGTAGAGCATGTTCTTAGCTTTCTTTTGAGTACTATAAGTCTTCCATCTAATTTCTAGAACTCAAGATATGAAGCTTGCAAGTTACAAGTCATCAGATGAATGTGATTTTGGTCCATGAAAGTCAACCAACTTCCAAGACATTTTTGACCTAGAAGGATGTCTCTCCTCATCTTGACCCAAACATGAAAGTTCTCCCTTATGATCGTAGCTTTCTAAAAATTACTAGAAGTCCTCAAGATGGTTTGTGAAGCTCAAGATAAGAAGCTTGCAAGGTAGGGGTATATTGGGAAACTAAGATTATGGGCCACTTTTCATTATAGGTCAATTTCACCACTTTGCACAACTCAAATGGAAATCTTTCCAAATTGAAACTTGCTCCAAAGGGGGTCATTTTCTTGACCAAACATCAAGGCATCATGGAATTGGCTTGGATTCAAGAGTTAGTGAAGAAATTTCCATGAAAAGGGCATTAAAAGTACAAAAATCAAATTAATTTATATGGAACCAATTTTGTCCAAGTTTGTGCATATTTTGAGTGCAAAGGACATTTCAAACACAATGACACTTTTGGAATTGAAAATTGAGCTTTTTTCATAAGCTTTTTCCATGAAACTTCAAGCTTATGTAACGTATGCAAATCATACCATAGGATCAAAACAAGGGATGAATCTGATCCGTTGATCTTCCTCACATCACCAGCAACCTATTTGAGTCAAATTTGAAGCATTTCCAGCTCTGTTTTCACGATTTGCAAGCTTGCCACATCAATGAAATTGGATTTTTAATTGGGCTTATACAGGCTGCCATTGGGCTTTTTCATCATCCATATCCAAAGTATAAATTGTTGGGATCATGTACAATCAATCATAACAAATTTTCCAAATTGAGAGAGAAAACAGTTACAACAAGTGGAGAAGAAGTGAACATCGGTTTTGGGAATTGAAGCAGTTTCAAGAAAAGTTAAGCATTTCAACACTTCCATTGAAGATCAAGGATTGTTTCTGGTTCGTTTTCATCAAGTTTCATCAAGAATTGAAGGTCCAACGGAGCTATTCCATTAGGTAACCTATTTCTCGAAATTGCTCTTTGTTCATGATGTAATTCCATGCCATTGTTGCATATTTATGTTCCCTTAGTGTTGTAGTTGGATTCTGGATAAGTTTGGCATAGTTTCTTGAACTTTTAGGATTAGAGCTCAAATCTTGATAGATTCGATTATGGCTGATTATAGGATAAAAATGGAAAAGAATATGGGATTCGTGATGTACTAAGAGAGACGATCATTTTGGTGTAAAAAATCGTAAGTTTTGGTCCAGTTTCGAAAGCGTCATTGTTCATGCTCAAGGTAGGAGACGACCGGAGCTTTTCTGGCCACCGTCTGCAACTCTCCCTCCAATTTCATTTTAAAACCTCTGATGATGGTGTGTCACACCCTGAGCCATAGGATCTTAGTTGGACTTTTGACCTATATTCATCAAACGGACACGATTCAATTTTATTGTGTGTTGAGTTTGCTGAAGCATGCGTGGCGCATCCACGTCCTTAGGATCACTTGAATTCACCCACATCCCACGGCCAGGACTTATTTTCAGCGTTTGACTTTGATTTAATGAAACGCTACGTATTGCAGCTTGCATCGTGGCCTTTGGTTAGCCTGACTGGTAATTGAATTGGATGGTTGAGATTTGGTCTCAGTGGTTGACTGAGCGTTTAATGAGACTTCTGTTTGGTTTGGGCTTTATTGCTAGCTACACCTCCCTTATACACTGGCCCAAAGAATGAACGTGATTCTTTTACTCTTTACACCACAACATTTTTAATTTCCTTTCTTTTTCTTTATTTTTTCTTTTATTAATTATGTTTACATTTTAATTCATGAAAAATACTTTTAATGCATCAAAAAATATATGAAAAATATTTTTGCATACTTTAACATGTGATCTAATTTTACCAATTTTTAATTGAATTTTTAATTCATTTTCCAATTTAATTTTGCATTTTATTTTTAATATGTTCTTGTAAATAAGAAAATACATATTGACACTTCTTGATTTTATTTCTTGATCAAAACATCAAATAAATTCATGAAATTTCTTGTGCATATTATGGATACTTTGATTGATTTTTGAGTATTTTTCTCTCTATTTTTTTAGGCCTTTTGATTAGGTTTTGGATTAAATATTTAGGACCCCCTCCATTGCCTAGTTCTTAGAACATGTTTAAAACTTTGCCTTTTGTTGTCATATCTAGGATTAGAATTTTTCTCTCAAATTTAGACCCCTGGTCCCCAAGACCAGAGGGGTCCCCTAGGAATTTTCTTGGAATTTTTAGGTTCATTTTCCTATTTGTAAAGCATTTTACACCTTAGGCTTCATTTAGGACCTTTCCTTTAGTCTTTCCATAAGATATCCTTGAATGACTTCTACCTTTGTATGATTCTTCTTCCACATTTTCCTCTTCTAATTCCTCCAAGTACTATGATATTAGGATCTTTCTTGTGAGAGCCTAGTTCTTCATTTGGTCGAACTAAGGGCATTCCATAAGAGGTTGAGCCTTTGAGGACTCAAGTACTTTGTAAACTCCTTCCTTTTTGTCCTTCAATCTTAGGATCCTTCTTGTGAGAGCCCATATCTTCCTTTGGTCGAACTAAGGGTATTCCATAAAGAAGTTGAGCCTTTGATGGACTCTTATGTTGATACACATTGAACATAGTGGGTTCTTTTGGTTCTCAATATGCTTCTCCTCATTCCTTTTTGTCCTTCAATCTTAGGATCCTTCTTGTGAGAGTCCAGTTATTCCTTTTGTCGAACTAAGGGCATTCCATAAAGAAGTTGAGCCTTTGATGGACTCTTGTGTTGATACACATTGAACATAGTGGGTCCTTTTGTTTCTCACTATGCTTTTCCTCATTCCTTTTTGTCCTTCAATCTTAGGATCCTTCTTGTGAGAGCCCAGTTCTTCCTTTGGTCGAACTAAGGGCATTCCATACAGAAGTTGAGCCTTTGATCGACTCTTGTGTTGATACACATTAAACATAGCGGGTTCCTTTGGTTCTCGCTGTGTTTCTCTTCATTCATTCCTCTCTATCCTACAATCTTAAGATCCTTCTTGTGAGAGCCTAATTCCTCCTATGGAGGAACCAAGTGCATTCCATAAGAAGTTTGAACCTTTGTGGACTCCTGTGTTTTTACACATTGAACTTAGTGAGTTTAGTTCTCCTTTTGCTTTCCTATTATCTGGTTTATCATCTCCCCTGCATATTAGTTTGATTAGGTGCATTAGGATAGGCATTCTTTCTCTTAAGTCCATGTTTACATCTAAAGGTTGAGGTTGCCTCCCTTTGCTTGTGTGTTGTTTTCTTTTATGTTTGCCTTGTTTGCATTAAAGGTTGAGGTGTCCTCCCTTGCTTGTACTGTTGCATAGCATGTGCATCCATTCATACTTATATTTCATCTGCTTAATGACTTTAGCATTCTGTTTCTTCTTTCCATTGACATGTTCCCTTAGGATTCTCACACCTTTGTTCAAGGATGGTGATGATAGACATTAGGGTTGATCCTTTGCATGATAAAAAGTAGGATAGAATTCCCTTTCTAAACTCAACCTTAGGACCATCTTGCATGAGAACATTAGGGTTTTGACTTAGTTCCCCTTTAGAGTTCCTTCTTTCTTCTCATATCAAAACAATAATAAAGTACTTAATAAAGATTAAGGATTATTGTACGCTACGAGCCTTAAGCTACTTGGGAAATGATAATCGAGCGGTCTCCTTTCAATCATCTAGAGTGTTTAGTGTACATCCTTTGGGTGATACGCGACGCATTTGTTCCTAGGTCATAGTCTCTAGTGCAATATGAATCACAAACATTCAAACCTCTTTTTGCCTCTGGGGCTCTGTTAATCAGGAAAATATTTTCAGATAAAAGAGTGTTGTTAACTCTTAGTTCTATCACAAACGGTAACGCCTAAGTCTCCAACAAGCGAGCTGCATATACCAAACTGCTAGAACTATCTGTTAACCTTACTCGGATAAAACAGACTAACAAACCTGTGTTCTCTTTATCCCAAACTACGTAAGCTCTGATCTCTCATACCTGTTGAGAGTACGTAGGCACAATATGTGATGTCTTGGTGAACAACCTTCCCCCATCTTTTAGTTGTAGTTAGTCGAACTACGTTGACTCTGACTTTCCCATTACACGAGGGAATACGTAGGCCCAGAGCTGCGATGCTCTGTCGAGTAATTTTTCTTTTCTTTTAACCCAGACCTTTAGTTAGATAGATAAACACCCTTTAGATAGCCACTAAGCATGGATCCCGTCGAGTACGACGGACGTGAGGGGTGCTAATACCTTCCCCTTGCATTACCGACTCCCGAATCCGAGATTTAGTTACGATGACCGATCTTATCCCTTTTTTCTAGGTTTTCCCTGATCGTTTCCTTTCCTTCATTTAGGATAAATAACGATAGATGGCGACTCTTCTGTCATTGCCAGCACCTTTTTTCGCAGTAGCGACACCTGTCCCTGGGCTCATTCTGAGAACGAAAGTGCCTAAACGTGAGGAATTAACTAATCAGCGCCAACAACCTCCTGTTTCTCAGCAACGATAGTATCGGTGCCAGAATCAGAATAAGCCTCGTAACAACTTGGAAAGAAGGAATGCTCCTATTCATCCAGTTCCCATGTCATACACTCATCTTCTGCCACATCTGATTCAGAACTCATTGGTGGAGCCTAAGACTCTCAAGCCGGTGCTGCAGTCGTACCCTCCTGGGTATAATCCCAGTGCACGATGTGTATATCATGGAGGATCCATGGGGCACTCAACTGATGATTGCAAAGCCTTTCAAGCCAAAGTGCAACGGTTGATCGACAAGAGGTACATATCCTTTCTGGGAGGAAAGTTGAGGATGCACGTCAACTTCTCAGATGTTTAAGTTGAAGACTGCAAGGGTCGTCCTTTCTGTCATGGCAATTATCATTTCTTTGTTGCATTGTTCATTTGTATTTTTTATTGTCTGTTAATGCTTTGTTTGCATGTAAAAACATGTTTGTTTGTATGATAATTTTAATGCAATGAGTATGTGTTGCGGTGAGAATCGTGATACCAAGCTATTGATTAACTTGAATCTTTAATTCTTAAATTACAACCGGACTTTAATTTATCCAAAGGAAAGGTCTAAGGAAAGAAAAAACCTTTTCGCGATGTAACAACAACACTAAGAGATTCGGAGATCGGGGGTTGGTTATACCTAGGGTAGGTATTTCACATCCTAAACATCTGTAGTACTCTACATGAACCTTTTGTTTATTTGCATGCTAAGTTTGCTAGATGTTTGCTAAGGATTGGGATTGGGTAAAAGGTGTAGGTTAAAACCTAATGATAGTTTCTAAGTTTGCTCGCAACGACATCGCGTCCTCTGCCTACGTATCCTAACTAGGATAGAATCAGAGCAATCGTAGTTCACCTCACTAGGGTTGAAGAACACTTGATTATGATCAAGGTTCAGAAGGGAATAAACATAACAATGTTTGCATAGAGTTTTACAAAACTCTCTAGATCTATGTTGAACTCTCAAGAAAGGGGAGTAAGTAATCATTATTATGATTCTCACATAGAGTTTACAAACTCTATCCTAGGGTTCTAGTTGAAGAACACTCCTAGTGTAGGTGGGTTTTCTAGACTTGAAGCAAAATCTAATGGTTTAAATGTTCTAACTTAACTAAGCTAGGGTTAGGATGACTTCACAAAGTCGAGGGAGAGGTAAATGAGCTATCCAATGACATAAGGGTCAAGGGAGAAACTTTTCCTTTGGAAGGAGAGAGAGAGAGAGATAACTTGGATGAGAACTAGAAAGTTCCATCACTTGGGGGAAGAATAATTAACAAAGCATAATCATTTAAGCATGATGAATACAAGGAATATGGTTACAACCAAGCAAGCAAGCATATCACAATAAGCAAGGATTAAATTGATACAAATGATTACAACCAAAATCATATATCTTAAAAAAGATGAAGGTAACAACCCAGAAACATATTAACAAATATCAAAACAACAATCATATAAATAAGTCACAACTTAAAATGATCATGTTATAAATTCTAATGTAGCAACACTTAGGCATTGATGACAATCAAATATGCAAGGACTAATCACAACAGTTAATTTCAAGACTTAGGAAGAGAACATAACATTTCATGGTGACAACCAAAGGAAGGTAAACCTAATATGTTGACTAACACATAGGAAACACATACAAATAAATCTTACAAGATAAATCAAGCATGTTATAAGAGAAATTTAATCAAGACGTAAGGTAATAACCCAAGAATGAACCAACTAACAAGTAGGCAAACGGCATTGTAAAAACAAGCAATATGAGATTTTAATCCATCACATGAAAATAGACATTACAATGAAAAAGTTACAAAAAGAACGGATTAAAAAAGATATGTCATGAGAAAGTTATGATTTTTTTGAAGTTTCAATGAAAATAACAAATAAAATCATGTAAATAAAAAGAGAAAGGGCAAGGGTGGGAGTTGAAATCAGGACCCTTATGTTCACAAACTCAAGACCTATCCACTCGGCCACCACGCGCGCTTGTGAGTTGGATGGGAAAAGAGAGGAAAATGATAAAACAATGATAAAAGAAATAAAATGCCAAAAACTGTCCTCATTGAGGATCGAACCAAGGACCATGGGCAAGGCAAGTGACTTAAGGCGCATGCTATAACCACTGGGGTGGCAATACATCCGTGTATTTAGCCACCCCAGAAAAAGATAAGGCTTCCTTGGCAAGCAATTCTGGGCCCAAAACCAAAGCAAATAAGGCAAATACGGATTGGATCATAACTTCAACAAATCAAAACCAAATCCAGCAAAATTAAAGTCTAAATTGCTTGGAATTTAATGAGGAATAAGATGGTGCCGTTCAAATTCTGAGATCATGCACACAAAATGAATTTCGAAGACAAGTGCAATAGTGAAGTTTGAAATGCACTTTGAAAACTAAAGATCAAAACAGGTCTGTTTAAGGATATGCAAAGGTCTGAGCATACTTGAAATATGGTATGGAATGTGTCTCAATAGATGGTTTGTCCAAAAACATCAAAACAAGAATTTGGTATGTGAATTGCAATTGATGATTAAATTGGTATGAGATGCAATTTAAAACTCAAGGACCAAAATAGGTGTGTTTAAGATCAAGCGAGTATCTGCACATGTTTCAAATATAACTTTGAATGACTATGGATAGAAACCAAGTCCAAACTCCAAATAAATCAACAGGTCTAATGTGAGTAGCAACTAGGTTGCTTTGTTTTTAAAAAAACAGCAGTGCAACATATGGCATAGATCAGGTTTTCATCAATAGATTGTGAAAGAGGTCAATGGAACAAGATGATGAATATGTGTGGCAACAGATCATGCATTCCACACACACATTTCAAGAATTGGTAGACAGGTTTTGGTATCTCAAACACTATGGAAACAAAGAATTCCAAACAGCACCCACTTCAACAACCCAAACTGTCAAACATTATGAATTAATAATGCAGTACCAATTCTTTGCATTGAATCAAAGCATAAAGGTGGCATCCAACATCCAAAGCACTTAATCTCAATAAACCTTACAATGCCAAGAGTGAATTTTGATGGAAACAAAAACTGGACTTTCACCACAGTGGTAGATAAACAAAGTGTCCATAAAAAGAAAGGAAATGCAAGCTACTAGGCCTAGAATAACAACTCTATGCACACAAGCAAAGTACCTACAAAGGCTTCTACCAGATACTAAACTCCTAAACAGTTCAAAACTTTCCTCTGAAGTACCACAAGTCCATGACTTGATGATAACAACCAATTCCCCCCATCCCATAACAGTTTCAGCTTCTGCTCCTCAATATCCCATATTAATTCCAATAACTAAAAAAAGATGAAGGCTTTCAATCCTAGCTAACCAACTATATCTCAACTGCTCCCAACAGAATTATGATGACCACCAAAATGCCATTCCAAATTGTCATTCACTCAGGAAGAAATAAACCAACAGCTCTTTCTTCATTAGCACATATCAGCAGAGAAATCAACTGAGGCCTGCACACTCTAGCCTCAACTATCCTGCTAAAATCTCAAAATAGACCTATCCAGAATAACAAACTTAGACAAATTCACCAACTCATCAGATCAAGCCAACTGCTCCAAATGGAATGCTGTGAAATCAGGATAACAAGGTTTGAAATGTTAAATAGAAACTAAAATAGGCCTAGGATAGTTCACAGAATCTGGCAGTAGTGACAGTATGGACTTTAAAACCTAGCTGCATTCTTCTTGGTACAACAACTTAGTCATTCTAAAAAAAGCAGCCCCCCTTCATATGCAAAAGAAAAAAACTTGATTACAGTCACTAAATCAGTTCATGATTAGGAGTAGAAACACAAAGTTGAACAACCCCCAATTCATGACAGCAATCCTCCAATAATATGAATCAAGTGTCTTGCTTGAAATAGAAACCAATACTGATCAATGGCACAATAGGCAAGCTCAGCCTCTAGGAACAACTAGGAGCAATGAAACTAACCCAAACAAACTCTAACAGGGTAAACAAGCAAAAAACAGGCAGCAAACCTAAACATGGCCTCAAGCTGTGAAATCTGAATGGTACCATATAAACTGCAACAGCAAACTGCCTGGACTCAAGCTCCGAACTAGACAAACTAAAACCCAAACCCTGCTCCAAAGTTCTAAAGGAAACTACCTAAAACTAGGCAAGAAACCAAACAGCAGTGAGATACCCCTTCCAAAAGAGCCAACATATTCTTAACAATTCACCCACAAATTGAGTAGCAGCTATGATATGAACTAGGCTAAGCTCAAAACTAAATGCAACTGAGTTGGGAGACCTGGCTCCTAAGCACAGACATAGACAGCAAAACATGAGTTCAAATATTCCAGCATCAAATCCTCATTATTCCATACACTTCAAAAGTCTAGTAAACGACATAACTATGTTTGCCTAATGACAGCCACATACAAACATTTGCCAAAGCAAAACAGAACTGAAATCATGAATTCACCAATTCACCAATTTACAAGGAAACTAGACTTAAATGGCCTTACAAAGATTATACAACAAGAGTTAGACCTGGTGCACAGTAGGTCCACCAAACTCATGATAATGAGGGTTGGTTATTTCCATACCAATCTGTCAAGTGCTAAATAAATAGGAAAACCAAGATAACTACCAGTTGTTAAAATAAAACCCCAACTAGTAATGAATCAACAAACCTGCCTCCTCAAGACAAGTTCCTGACAGGCTTGGCAAATCTAAAAAAAATCAGTGATCCCACTCCTACAGCATGCCAATCATAATAATGTCTAATCTAAACAGCTTCTAAAACAGTTATGGACACACTTACCAGTGGTACCTCAAATCCAAACTTGGAGCTTACAGCCTATTGTCAAAGCTAAAAGGCACCTTCCTAAGACACCAACAATAATCCTAAAGGCTAGAAAGATCTCAGCCTGGACCAAACATACTGCCCCCCTGGTTGTAAATATAAGTGAGGTATACAACCTGCAACCTCAAACAGCCCCCCTCACCCCAACCTAGAGTTCTAGTGATAACAAACAGGCAAGCCTACTAAATTCAACAAGCATAAGGGTTAAAAAATCTTGACCAATACAGAGCCACTCAATCATAAATCAAATGTCTCAAGACAAATACTTGACTGAACCAAACCCTAGGAGTTATTTCTTGACAGTAAAACTGTACTACTAAACATAACCAACGTTTGAACTGTTCAACATACATTAAAGGTTCAAAACAAACATATGCACATCAGCCTATTTCAAATCTTATATGCTTATAACAGAATTAATAGCAACAGTGTACTGATCCAACAATAACAATCTAGAACATCAGAGATAAACTTGGCTTTGCACAAATCAATCATCAACTTCAAGGCACACTTTCTCAAGAGGGCTAGATCATTAACAGTATGCATACACAACATTTGATCACAAAGAAAAGGTTTTGCTTATGAACAAAACTTTGCACTTAAACACCAAACATGCCAAAAATAAAAAGATAATGCCCACTAACCTCTTGTAGAAACTCTTGAACCAGCAATAGAGCCAAGAAAAACCAGAGAAAATTCCAAGCACCTCCTAGTTTTGAGATTTTCCTCTCTTTGAAGCAATATGCAATCTTGTGGCCAGTTGAGGAAATGTACTTCACTAATAGTTTTCAATGCTTTGAACAGTTGTATTATGACATATGTGAGGTGTTGGGAGTGTTGAGGTAGTAGGAAAGGCCTTAAGTAAAGACTTGGCTTCCAAAGTGCATGAAAGTCAACATATAAGGGTATGAGGTTTGACTTTTAGATTGGTGAGTTTTTTGATGAAAGTGATGGGGGGAACAGCTTCAAATGGCCATTTTAAGAGTGTATAGATGGTTTTTGAAGTGTTTTGATGTTTGGAACAAGAACTAGCAAGAAAAGTGGAAAATGGTGATTTTGTGATTTTTTTCTTCACTTACAAGTAAGGAGGGAAACAAGGAGAACTATGTGTTTATGATGTTATGGATAGTTCTGGTGTGTGGTATAGAGTGTGGAGAAACCTCTATTTATAGGCCATGAGGAGCTTGGGGGCAGATTTGATGTATTGGCTCTTTGGAGGGAAAATTGGAGAAAATCTTCCACAAAATCTTGACACATCTTCATCCATCATGCTCTTGGCTCAATGCAAGCAAGAACTCAAGTGGAATGAGATGTGTAAGGTGATTGAAATAAGGCTAGAGTGTAGAGATGGCAGCTGCTACATCATTGCATAAAGTTTCTCTTTCCTCTCTTTTATTTGAATAAAATAATGTCAAGTTGCTTCAATCTTGCAATGTCCTTCAAACCATCCTATCTTCTGTTTTTCTCCTCATCCACACCTCTCATTATCAGTTTGAATTACAATCCAAGGGTTGAGAATGGCTAATGTGGTCAAAATCTGATTTTGAGAAGTTTTACCAAAGTGGTTTCAAGTGTGACAGGCCCAACTTTCATGACCCATAACTCTTAGCTCACAAATCCTCTTGAGGAGTTCTTGTACTTTTTAAAAATCCCTCATGTAGCTCTACAACTTTCGTGTTTATCAAAACTTCCAATTCTATGTGCATCTTGATTGAAAAACCCCTTGAAGTTGACTGAAACAATGATTTGTATGGCCAGAACTTGTGAAATTTCACTAAGTCCTTTACTCTTGAAAAATGATTTTTGCTATAACTCCAATTCCATGCATTCTTTGAATGTAGACCGGTGTGGGACTTTTGTAGGGTTTGTCAAGACCTTTCAAACAAGCTTAGAACCACTTCAATCAAATGTGTGATTAGGGAGTTATGATCTTGCCCCTTTTGAAACCCTAATTCCTGAGTTTTGCAATTACTTCCTAACCCTTGATCCAATGGTCATGAAATTTTATGGCGAGGTGTAATATGATATAAGGAACATTTTTCATTCACACCTTGAAGTCAAATTCCTTATTGTTGGAGGGTTGACGTTTCGGTCAACTTTTCGATCGATCGGTGTCTACCGAGTCGCCCATTGGTGATCCGGACATCCTGAGGACTTGAAACTCTTTGGATGGACTTTACTAAGCCATAGGAACTTAATGGACCTTGATCCCACCATTGAAATACTCTTTGAATCAAAAGTCAAACTATAGTTGACTTTTTCTAGTCGAAAACCCTAATCGGGTGTCTTAAATTGCACTGTTCTCAAACCCCGGGTGACCACCTCAAATTGCACTCATTCTTGGTCCAATGTATCATCCTTCATTGATTGATCAAACCATCGAAGCCTCTGTTTTGACGGTACAGAATCCTGATTCCTCTGCATCTTAACAAAGACAAACTGAAAATGGGTTAAGGTTAGTTAATCAAGCAAATATGATCCTATAATGATGATGAGGATATAAGGGGCCAAAATTTGGGGTGCAACAGTTGCCCCTATTTAAATATCTTCACTAGATGATAATGATAGATGACAATCCTTATAGAATCGCAGTGAAAGGTATTTAAATATAGCAAACTAGAAATTTTGTCCCTTAGATCCGATGGTATGCAAAAGGACAAATGCTGAAATGCAAATGAATCTAAATGATGTTTTATGATGCTTAAATGTAAGACAAATGCGTACACAAATATAAAAGAATGACAATACAACGAGTAACCACTCACGAGGACTCGACATACTGGGGAAAGGTTCAAGACCAAGCGAGCAAGATAGTTCAGACATGACTAAAGATGCTTATCAAGGAAATCTTTCACACAGGGGACACAAATTCCACCAGGGAAGACACATCCTTATTGGGGAAAAGGGATACAAACCTCATTGGAGACAAACAGATGAGGAAGCCCACCGGGGAAGAAGACAATTCTTCATTGGGGAAACGAAAGAAAAGAAGCGTAAACCACACTGGGGAAGGAACCCACTGGGGAGAACTTTGCTGGGGAACAATTCCACTGGGGAAGCAAACCTTCACTGGGGAAAAAACGGAACAAAGACACAAACCTCACTGGGGATAACCAGATGAGAAAATTTCCTATAACGAAGAGTTCAAACGGGATCTTCAGGAAAAGGTTAAAAATAAGACCGGGCGTGCCGGGGAGGTTAGTATCCACTAATTCTCTGAGACTCGATTGGAAAAGAAAAAGCTTCAACTGGGGAGGCCGGTGACGACCAGAATAACAGACAGCTTCAAACAGTGCTAGTTTTCATTAGACTTACTGGGGATATGGTGACGACCAAAACAATAACGATTTCCAAGAAGTGCTAAATATCACTAGACTTCCTGGGGATATGGTGATGACCAAATCGAAGTTCCAATTACAATTGGGAATTCCAAGCAATGTTGTTAAAACAACAGGACTCTGGCTGGGGATTGGTAACAACCGACTAATAACGATTAGTTTTCAAGCAATGCCAGTAACCACTGGTCTTAGAGGAGGCTGGTGATGACCAAATCAGGATATACCAATAACAATTGGTTCTGGACAATGCTAGTGACCACTAGACTTAACTGGGAATTTTGGTGACGACCGAGTCTAGAGAGACCAATGACCATTGGTTTTTTCAAAGAGTTTGGTAACGACCAAATGATAACAATCTGCTTTAAGCGATGCCAACAACTATTGGACTTAGGTCAATTGGTGACGACCGAACTAGGTATACCAATAACAATTGGTTCTGGATAATGCTAGTAACCACTAGATTTTCCAAACAAGGCTAGTGACCACTAGACTTATAGAGATTGGTACTAAACGAATCAAAGGGTACCATTAACAATTGGATCTGAGGGTAAGACTAGTAACGACTAGGTTCAGAAAGACTGGTAATAACTGAATCAAATGGGGTACCAATAACAATTGGATTTGAAGGTGATGCCAATAATCATTGGACTTTTAGGGAATTTTAGGGACTTTTAGCCAAATTGGTGAAAACCGAATCAAAGGGACTCCAATAACAATTGGTTTGCTTTATAACAGAATCAGTAACAACTGGGTTTGAAAAGTAGTTGGTAACGACTAAATCAAGATACCGACCATGATTAGTTCTAAACGTGTGCTAGTGACCACTAGTTTTTCAAAGTTTGTTGGTGACCACCTTAAATTGAAGATGAAAATTGGTAACAATCCCTTGTTTGTGTAAATTGGATATTGCTAGTCACCACTAGCTTCCCCGCGAAAATAAGGAGCCCCAGGATGTCGACTTTGAAGTGAACTTTGTAATAATAAGTCAAAGATAAAGGTAATGACCGAAGGATCTCAAAGGCAGGAATGCAAACAAATGCGTATGCTGGCATGATGTTGTATGCAAGACGCAGACCGACCCGTGGGAACAAAGGAAAAACAAATGAAGAGAGAACTCGTCACGCTGAGTTTCAAAATGCCTTAAGTCAGGCGACGCTTCCTTCTTTGGTGTAGATAACTATTTTTTCTCAATAATATTTTCGTAATTCTGCAGAGAAGAAGTCTTAGCTTAAGAGCTAGAATTGCTGTCAGACACCTCTAGCTTGGTCAAAGGTAACAGCAACTTCCATAACTTCGAGAACTGTGTAATATCATCACATTACCTCTAGAATTTTCAAACATTTTATCAAATCATGTTTTCCTTTTTTAAAAAACAAGACTTTAAGCTTTTCAAAACACTTTGCTTTCATGAAAATTTTTATTAACAAATAAGTGAAATTGCATAACAAAAATAGCGGATCATAACAATGATTTGGCCAAAAATCTGATTTTATTGATAGATAAGAGCTTTACAAAAGGCTAAGCCTTGGGAATTTTATAAGTTTAAAAAATGGAAACAGAAAAGGTTACAGAATCACATAATAATTCGGTCCTTCCGACTGCCAGTTCACTTGCTTTGCTGCTTCTGACGAGAACAATAGGTGCCGGTCTTTCTTCTAATATTCTGCATAGGACTCTGCCCCAGCGTCTGCCAGCTTTCAAACATTGGGCTTTCATCTTGTCAAGGCACTGAAATCCCTTTTCTAGGTATTTCGTTTCAGGCGTAGTATTTTCTTACTCCGTCTGAGTTGATGGGATACTTGAGTTGTTCGCCATCCATAGTTTCGAGAATCAGAGATCCTCTGGAGAAGACAGTCTTTACAACGAAAGGGCCGTCATAGTTGGGCATCCACTTGCCACACATATCTTTTTGAGTTGGCAGGATCTTTCTAAGCACAAGCTCTCCTTCCCTATACTCTTTGGGACGAACCTTTTTGTTGAATGCTCTGATCATCCTTTGTTGATAGATTTGACTGTGACACATGACCGTCATTCTTTTCTCGTCAATGAGGTTCAACGAATCAAATCTTTCTTTTATCCATTCGTCTTCATCAAGCTTTGCTTCCGTCAAGATCTTCAAGGAAGGTATTTTGACTTCAATGGGTGGCACAACGTCCATCCCATACACTAAGGAAAAGGGGGTTTCCCCTGTCGAAGTGCGCACCGATGTTCGGTATCCGTGCAGAGCGAATGGTAGCATCTCGTGCCAGTCTTTGTAAGTTACGACCATCTTTTGTATTATCTTTTTGATGTTTTTGTTTGCAGCTTCAACTGCACCGTTCATCTTAGGTCTGTAAGGGGATGAGTTGTGATGTTTGATCTTAAAATCGTCACAAAGTTCCTTCATTGTTTTGTTGTTCAGATTCGACCTGTTGTCAGTGATGATCTGGTTAGGGATACCATATCGGCAGACGATCTCCTTTTTGATGAAGCGTGCAACCACTTGCTTTGTCACGTTTGCATATGACGCTGCTTCCACCCATTTGGTGAAATAATCGATTGCAACAAGAATGAAGCGATGGTCATTGGAAGCTTTTAGCTCTATGGCCCCAATCATATCTATACCCCACATTGCAAAAGGCCAAGGTGCTGTCATCACATTGAGAGGATGTGGAGGGACATGCACTTTATCGGCATAAACTTGACATTTATGACACTTTCGAGCGAAGAGTATGCAGTCTGTCTCCAAAGTTAACCAGAAGTAACCTGCTCTTAAGATTTTCTTAGCCATGGCGTGGCCATTCGCATGGGTGCCGAAGGTTCCTTCATGTACTTCGGTCATTATGAGATTCGCCTCGTTTTCATCGACGCATCGGAGTAAGACCATGTCATGATTTCTCTTGTACAAGATACCATTGCTGATAAAGAATTTAGATGACAACCTTCGTATTGCTCTTTTGTCAATTGTGGACGCGTTAGCGGGATACTCTTGATTTTGGAGGATATTCTTGATATCATGAAACCATGGCTTCTCATCAGATTCTTCGTCTATTGCCATGACGTATGCGGGTACTGTCCTTCTTTCGATGTGGATCAGAGGTGCCTCGTTGACAAACTGGACCTTCCACATTGATGCCATCATGGCTAGCGCATCGGCAATGTGATTTTCTGCCCTTGGTACGTGCTTGAAGGTAATTTCATCGAAATATTCAGCCATCTCTAAGATGTGGGTCTTATAAGGGATCAATTTTTCGTCCCTGGTTTCCCATTCTCCTTTGAGTTGGTATATCACCAAAGCAGAATCACCAATTACTTCCAAGATTTTGATGCGGAGATCAATGGCAGCTTCCAACCCTAGGATGCAGGCTTCATACTCTGCTATGTTGTTTGTACATGAGAAACAAAGTCGGGCCGTGACCGCAGTGTACCCTCCAGTAGGATTTTTCAGAACAGCTCTGATGCCATGTCCATTTTTGTTTGATGCTCCATCGAACATCATTTCCCAGCGGGATCCCGGCTCGGGACCTTCTTCCGGACCAGGCTCTGGTTTCGTGCGCTGAATATACATCACATCTTCGTCAGGAAAATCGAACTTGAGTGGTTGATAATCCTCCATAGAATGCTCTGCGAGGTGTTCTGACAAGACACTTCCTTTGATAGATTTTTGAGCAACATATTGGATATCGTACTCTGATAAGAGCATATGCCATCAGGCTAATCTTCCTGTTTGAGCTGGCTTTTCAAAGATGTACTTGATGGGGTCCATCTTAGAAATCAACATGGTAGTGTGACAAATCATGTATTGCCTCAGACGCTTGGCGGCCCATGCTAACGCACAACAAGCTTTTTCCAGGGGAGAGTAACGACTCTCGCAATCAGTGAACTTCTTGCTTAGATAATAGATTGTTGTTCTTTCTTCCCTGACTCATCAGTATGGCCCAAGACACAGCCCATGGAATCCTCTAATATTGTCATATACATGAATAAGGGCCTTCCAGGTACAGGAGGAATCAACACTAGAGGTTCTTGCAAGTACTGCTTGATTTTCTAGAATGCGGCCTGATAGTTTTTATTCCATACCACTGTTTGATCTTTTCGTAACAACATAAAGATCGGTGTGCAGGTAGGGGTCAGATTGGAGATGAACCTGGAGATGTAATTCAAACGTCCGAGGAAGCCTCTAACTTGTTTCTCAGTTTTGGGAGCAGGCATCTACTGGATTGCTTTAACCTTGTCGGGGTCTACCTCAATTCCTCGCTGACTAACGATGAAACCAAGTAACTTGCCTGAGCGAACTCTGAAGGTGCATTTTGCTGGATTTAGTCTCAGTTGATACTTTCGGAGTCTCTCGAACAGCTTTAACAAATGATCCAAGTGGTCTTCTTCACTTTGGGATTTTGCGATCATATCATCCACGTACACTTCGATTTCTTTGTGCATCATGTCGTGAAAGAGTGTGACCATAGCTCTCTGATACGTTGCCATTGCGTTCTTCAAACCAAAAGGCATTACCTTATAACAATAGGTGCCCCATGGTGTGATGAAGGTTGTTTTCTCCATGTCATCTGGATCCATTTTTATCTGGTTATAACCAGAAAATCCGTCCATGAACGAGAAAACCGCAAAGCTTGTTGTGTTATCCACCAAAGTATCAATGTGCGGTAGAGGGAAATCATCCTTCGGACTTGCTTGGTTTAGATCCCTGTAGTCGACGCACATCCTGACCTTGCCATCCTTCTTCGGGACCGGTACATTGTTTGCCACCCATTCTAGATACTTGGATACTGCTAAAAAGCCGGCATCAATTTGTTTTTTGACCTCATCTCGGATTTTAAGCGCCATGTCTGGTCTCAACCTGCGAAGCTTTTGCTTGACCGGAGGACATTCTGGCTTCAGAGGGAGCTTGTGCATGACAATGTCGGTATCCAACCCTGGCATATCTTGATAGGACCAAGCAAATACGTCAACAAAATCTCTGAGGATTGTTATCAGCTTGTCTTTGATGTCTGGCCTTAATGATACCCCGATCTTGACTTCTCTTTTGTCTTCCTCTGACCCTAAGTTGATGACTTCAGTATGCTCTTTGTGGGGTTGGAGATAAACATCTTCGTATTCAGCCATTCTCTTTAACTCTTCTAGGACTTCTAACTCTTCGTCATTCTCTTCTTCAGCTTGGAAGACGAATGAACCGCTAGTAGAAGGAACCGAAGGATCATAGGATTCTGTGGTTGATGGAGGTATTCTGCATGTTTTATTTTGGAACAATTAGGCACACATACACACAGACATGCAGATGAAGGGTTGTTTTTTATTTTTTTATTTTTTTTAAAAAGGTTGCCAATTTTCTTTTAACAAAAAGAGTGAAAATGATGCGCAAAACAAATAACAAGAGTTTTAACAAAAACACTTTTCATTAATGATTTTCAAATTTAGCAAAGTGGCTCAATACAAAATAATTCGCAGGCCTTGGGCAAGACCAAGAATTTTTTAAAGAAAAACACAAAGCTAACAAGCAGAGTGAATTACTCTAAAGGTAAAAAGATGGGAACTTCCACATCCTCCCAATTGCACAACGCTACTCCTCCTCTAGTTATTAGATGATCCAGATTACCGCCTTCATCTTCAGCAATGATGGCATTGACTTGCATGCCGCCACTAGTGAATATCTCTTTTAAAGACTTCTTCTTTATGGTGCTTTCTTCTGGCTCGCCTTCTGGAGTTGGTTTGTAACCCAACCCTTGTCGATCATTCTTGGCTCGAGCATTGACTTCGATGACCTCTCCCCATCCCAATGGGACTCCAGCTTTCAGTGCTGCTTTAATACTTTGAGCAGAGGTAAATGATGGCCCTTGGGTTATGTCTGATTCATCAACCAGAATAGCGTGAGCTATTTCTAGTGCTTGGAAGGCCGTCTCGAGGGAATCTTCATCAGCCTCAATATAACGGAATGATGACAAGTTGCTCACCATTAAGTCTTCTTCTCCATGAACGATATTAGCTGGTCATTCACAACAAACTTCATTTTTTGGTGGAGAGTGGAAGTGACAGCGCCAGCTGTATGAATCCATGGTCTTCCCGATAGACAACTGTAGACCGGATTTATGTCCATCACCTGGAAGGTGACTTCGAAGATTTGTGGTCCAATTAGGATAGGAAGATCAACTTTTCCTATCACGGTTCTCCTGGATCCGTCAAATGCCTTAACTATAAGAGAAGTTGGTCTCATGGTAGCACCTTGATATGCTAGCTTGGCTAAAGTCCTTTTAGGCATTACGTTGAGTGATGATCCTGTGTCAACAAGAACTCGGGACATTGTATCTTCTTCACATTTGACCGACACATGTAAAGCACGATTGTGCTTACGCTTCTCAGCTGTCAGGTCGTTATCATCAAAGCTCAGAGTGTTGCAGGAAGTGATATTTGCTACAACAGAGTCAAACTGCCCCACTGTAATATCTTTAGTGACGTGGGCCTGTGTCAGGATTTTGAGCAATGCCTGGCGGTGTGGTGGAGAGCTTAAAAGCAAAGCCATGACCGAGATCTTGGAGGGTGTTTGGTTTAATTGGTCCACCACCCTATAATCACTTTGTCGAATGATTCTCAAGAATTCTTCTTCATTGTTCTTGAGACTTTCTTTTCCTCTAACTAAAGGTTCTTTGGCAGTGGCTGCCTCTGGAACAGGCTTCTGAAGAACAGGCATTTTTTGAACAGAAATTGCTGGTGGAGGAGCCTCATTATATGTTCGAGGTTGATAGACGCGACCACTCTGGGTCATTTTGCTTCCACTGGCAATGTTGGCCACACTTACTGGTTTCTTTTCTTTGAAAATCCCCTCACACCATGAATAGTCTTGTTTTGGTGTCACGTCTCTTGGGTGAGGCTTGGATCCTCCCCTCGGCTCAAACCTAGTATGTCCCCTCCCGAATTTTGGGGGTGCATCATCGCGAAATACTGGCCGAACGTTCTTGTAGTTTTTGTTACTATTATCATCTCTGAATACGGCTCCTTTGTTGGGCTCTCCTGGTATGTTAAACACAGGTTCGATGACCGCCACATCTTCTTCCTTTTTTCAGCGAGTGATTTCTATCATTCCCTGTTCAATCATAGTCCGAATGTCCTTTTTCACTGCGTCACAACCCTCAGGCTTCAACATACATTCTTTGCAATCTTCGTGAGATGTCTTGAGTGACCGTGCCTGAGCGAGGCGTTTGTGTAGGTCCGCTAATGGCACTTTGATCTCACCAACATTAGTAACTTTCTTGTCTTCTGACCCCTCCCCTTCTTCAGTAATGGCGTTGACTCCACCATGATTTGGAAGAGGGTTGCTCTTAACGTTGGGGGGATTATCTTCGAAGGATAGAATTCTCTTTTCAATTAGTTCACGAACTAGATGCTGAAGGGCGAAGCAACCTTCGAGATTGTGGCCTGGAGCATTCTCATGAAATAGGCAGCGGGCATTTGCATTGTAATAGAACGGGAGTGGATTAGGTGGAGCAACTAATTTTCTTGTTTTAACCAGCCCTCTTTCTATTAGCATGGGAAACAGGTTGGTGTAACTCATTGGAATAGGCTGTATCTTTGGCCTATTTTCTTGATAATTTGCCCTCGGGGCCCTGTTCTGAGGTTGTTGACCCTGCGGCTGCTGGTATTGTTGCTGATTATTGGCGTGGTGGTAATGTTGTTGATTGCCAGGCTGATACTGGTGCTGATTGCTGGATGCCCCAGGCTGGGGACCATGTTGTGAAGAAGGTTGAAACACCGGGGTCACTGCTGCCACATATGATGGTTAGTACTGTTGGTGGTGGCTTCGGGAGCTCTGGGCTTTCTTTCCATATGTGATTGCACTCACCTCTCCTTCTTTCTTTTTGTGGAAAGTGCTGACTGGACTCTTTGTCGTGCTGGAGCTTGAGGCAATATTTGGAGTGGTCACTTTTCCACTCTTTAAACCTGCTTCCACCTTGACTCCCACTGCCACAATATCAGAGAAATTTGTTGTAACACTGCTGATCAAACGTTCATAGAATTCTGGTCGAACTGTATCCACAAACCAGTCTGCTAACTCCTTCTCAGTAAGGGGAGGCTCTACTTGTGTTGCAGTTCCGCGCCATCTTTGCGCATACTCCTTAAAGGTTTCAGTATTTTTCTGCGTCATGCTGAGAAGCTGACGGCAGTCGGGAGCTAGGTCCATGTTGTACTTGTACTGTTGAATAAAAGCATCTGAAAGGTCTTGGAAACTGTGGATTTTAGCTTGATCTAAACCGAGATACCACTTAGCAGAAGCCCCTTTAAGACTATCTTGGAAACAGTGTACTAACAGTTTATCATTTTCAATATGCGGAGCCATCCGCCTACAGTACATGATTAGGTGCTCTTTAGGACAAGTGGTCCCCTCATATTTGTCGAAGATTGGCATTTTAAATTTCTGAGAAAAAACCAATCCAGATACCAGACATAGATCCTTGGCATCAGATCCAAAGACATGATTTCCTTCAATGGCCCTCATCCTTTTGGCCATGATGTCCATCTCCACTCTTAATTTTTCATGTTTTTCGTCCTCAGCTTCAGATCCATCGGGTATATCAAAGATTAGCTGTTGATTGGCGAAAACTGGTCGTACCGTGGTAGGCCCACCTGCTTGAGTGAAAATAGGGTTTCTGATTGTTGAGTCGAACAAAGGATTGAGACCTGAAGACTGCATGTTGTTGAAAGGTGGCACAAAATCCCGGGACATGCCATAGGGAAACTCTGCTGAAGTAACAGGAGCTATTGTGACATTGGCAGCTGTTGTGGCAACTTTGGAGATCATTGTAGGTTGCGTATCCATTTTTGCTTTGATTATGTTGAGGACTTCCATGATCTGGTTGACGTCCCCTTTGATCCCTTCAATGTCATTATCCATTTGATCGAATCTTTGGTCATTATCTGCCATCTTCTTTTGAGCTTGGAACATTGTATTGTATCTGTGGGTACTCAGCGTGACTCCTTATCTCCTTTTGGACAAGAACAAAGGATGAGTTGTGGAACCAAAATGCAGGACTGATGCAGGATGACATGCAAATGCAAATGCGGATGCATAAACCATTCAAGGAAACTCAAAATTTTCGTTTACAAACAAAAAATTAGACCAACATGTAACGACATGCTTAAAAAGCATTTTTCATTTGATAGCTGGAAATCTATTACAATAGAGTGGCCCTTGCTGAAAAGCAAGACCTTTCTTACAAGGAAAATGAAAGTAAATGCAACAAACAGGATTTTAATCCTTTTTTAGGGAAAGCAGGGAAATGGTGAAACAAAGATCAATCTAACAAGACGACCCTTCTCCTTCTTGGACTCTGACAGGAACTTGATCCTGGCGGATAATCTCCCCAGGTCTTCGTTTTCTCTTTGCGCTTTAGCCAAAGCGTATCTTAGCTCTTCCCTAGTTACGGGGATCTCAGGCTCCATGGTTATCTCATAGTCATGAGTGTAGAACATGTTTAAGGCAATTTCTTTTGACCATAGCAGGTACCCTCTGGTGGTTAAACAACTTGCATTTTCTATTGGAGTTGGGCCCATGAGGTGTGGATCTCTTTGAGCGTATTGAGCGTTTTCTTCTAGTTCTTGGTTGCGACCTGTCTCACAGAAGCGAGGCCTCAACAGTTCTGGTTCAGGCTCTGGTCCGGTAGGATACCCATGTTGATGCCGAGCGAGAATAGGATTATAAGTGATCACCCCTTCTATCCCAATGAGAGGCACATTGGGGAAATCTCCGTAGTTAGAAATCATGACTTGGTCACCGATGCTGGTGTCATACCATGTGATATCATGGTGTCTGAGAGTGATGAGTTTAGAAACCCATGCGCTTTTGGTAGGAAGCCTCCAAAGGATATGGGTCCTTGGCAGATGAGAAGTAAACCATCGGTCGAGTAATGCAAGACAGCATGAGAATTGCCCACAATCATACAAGGCGAAACGGTGAATGACTACATAAGTGTCAGCCAGTATTGTGTTGACCGAATTTTTGAGGATGAAGAGGCGGATCGCTTCTTCGCTGATGAAGTCGTAACTGCTTGGGAACAGATACAGTCCATATATTAGTAGTGCCAGAATCGCCTCAAAAATGCCCAGGTTTCTACTTTCATAATGATACTCAACCATCTCTATTAGAGGCTTGGCATCCATTCCATACCACCCCCTTTCGCTCTCATCGGTGGTAAGTCTTGCAACTTGATATGTAGGGCTTTAGCTAAGTCCCTTTTCTTTGGTTTTCCATAAGGGAGCGTAAAAGTCCATGGAATCTTTAAGTAAGCATTATACTCCTCGAGGGTCGGGAGTAACTGAAAGTCTGGAAACACAAAGCAGTGGTAAGTTGTATGATAGAATTCCACCAAGGCTTGCAACATGGGCTTGCTGATCGGAGCGCTTATCAATGGCAATAGGTCCCCATATTTGACTATGAAAGCAGCAGGGTTTCGGACAAGTCTCGTTAACATCCTTATGCGGCCTAACCTCAGATCTGGAACTCGAAGCATGTCTCTTTTTACCATGTTGTTGTCTGCAAAGAAAAATAATGAATTTCCTTGAATGGTTAGAAGAAGTGAAAATGCAAATGCAAATGATTTGTCATGGAACTCAGATATTTTCGAACATCAGAATTCGTCATTTCATTGATTAACAAAACGGATGACAAAACATTGTTTCCTGTTACAGGAGTTTTAAATAACAACTAAATGAATCCTATCAAGGTTCTCCTAGCAGTCTGAGGTTGAGCTTCTCGATCTTTCTTTCCATCTGAGTCTTCTCAAAGATGAGTCTGTCCACAATTATCTTCCATGGATTAGACTGAGGCTCGTAAGGTTCTTCTAGTGCTTTCCTCTTCTTACAAGAGAGGATTTCTTCATCCTTCAACTGGAGTTGTCTCTGGAGCTCCGCATTTTCTTCGACGGCTATTTGATACTTGTGCTTCCAAGCTTCTTTAGTTTGTTGTGCTTTGACCAAAGCGATTTTCAACTTTTCTTCTTCAGACATGAAGACCAACGGGCATTCTTCCTTCAAGGCCATAGGCTCTTGCTTAGGATATGGCATCCTCAGTGTGACGGCTCTTTTCCGAACCCATTGGAGGTAAGGTTCCAAAGAGACACAGTTGAGTCTTCCAAGATCCTTCTTCCCTTTCTTGTGTAGATGCTTCTAAGCTTCTAGAATTTTCTCTTTTAGTCCTTGACTATCTTCCCCTTCTTTGAAGAAGATGCTTTCTACTTGAACACTTTTGGGTTTGTCCTTTAGAGGGTATCCCAATTGTCGACGGGCGAGTATTGGATTGTAGCTGACCCCTCCATTAATGCTGAGAAGAGGTACATTGCCAAATTCCCCACAATTATCGATAATCATTGTCCCATCATAATCACGACTATACCAATCAATATCGGAATGGGTAAGAGCCATGATCTTTTGCGACCACCATCCTTTCTTTGGATCCCAAAAAGCGTTGGCTTTGGGCAAGTGTGAAGTGAACCACTTGTACAATAAAGGAGCGCAACAAGTGATTATTCCTCCATTGTGAAAGTTCCTCAGATGAACAGAATGGTACGTGTCTGCTAATAAGGTAGGCACAGGATTCTTCTTCAAGAAAATTTTGATGGCATTGAGGTCCACAAAATTCTCAAAGCTCGGAAACAAGAATATACCATAGATGAGTAAGGCAAGAATAGCCTCGAATGCATCCATGCTTAAATGATCTGCATAGTACTGAGCTTTTTCAACCATGAATTCTGCCTTTAACCCAAAGACTCCCCCTTTTGTAATCAGATTCTTTTTTATATCAACCACTCCCAAACGTGTAGCTTTGGCAATATCTTGTTCTTTAGGGTCCTTCTCTACAATCGGAAAAGGAGAATCTTCAAGAATAGGCAATCCAATTAACTGAGAATACTCTTCTAGCGTGGGCACTAGCTGATAATAAGGGAATGTGAAACAGTGGTAAAGCGGGTCATAAAACTGAAAGAGAGTAGAAAGAAGTCCACTATCCATCTTTATCTTCAAGAGTAGCAACAACTTCCCATATCGACTTTGAAATCCCTCTGGATCTGTCACTAAGGTACTCAACCTTTTCAAATCATCTAGGTTAAACCCCTTGTAAGTGTACTTCAAAGTTTTCTTTCTTTCACTGTTCATGACGACCTCTGATGTTTACAAACAACAAAGTCTGAGTTCCATGAAACCATATGATGATATGATGACATGATGATATGAATGCACAAACACAAGCAAATGCATATGCACACAACACAAGCTTAGGTTTAAGGACAAGCATGAGTCCACGGGTCTACCCATCCCCAAAGATTTGTACTATGGGTTGATTGTACCTGCCGAATGGGTTCTACAAAGTTCCCAGAGTCATCAACCCATCTTTCGGATATTATCAACTTCCCAAATTACTTGGTAATCGATAATATTCTCAAGAGAATCTCGTCTGAGTGTAGTATCGCGTATCAACTATTTCAGAAATACTTCCTTATAGTCATCGCACTACGTCCTAATAAGGCCAAAGTGGGGGAAAATGTAATCTAAAAGTCCACAGTGTCATGGGCTCCTTCGTCGAAAGTAGCATTGTTTTCACGAATACTCGATCAACAATACTAAAACTTTCAAGAGGGCCTACACTGAGCGGTGGTTTCTCAAGTTAGCTTGGTCGGGAATCAACTCCCTATAAGCCTTCTTGAATATACCACTGTCCTATCACAATTGCACTCAAGTCCGGGTATATGACCGTCTCACCACTCAAACACCCAATATCAAACAATTAAACAAATATATTGATAAATATACATGTTAAGCAAATATTTACAAATATAGCATGCAATTAAACAAAATAGGCTAAACCCTCAAATTAAGTTGTCCCTAGTGAAGTCGCCATTTCTGTTGCAGTGAGAATCGTGATACCAAGCTATTGATTAACTTGAATCTTCAATTCTTAAATTACAACCGGACTTTAATTTATCCAAAGGAAAGGTCTAAAGAAAGAAAAAAAACCTTTTCGTGATGTAACAACAACGCTAAGAGATTCGGGGATCGGGGGTTGGTTATGCCTAGGGTAGGTATTTCACATCCTAAACATCTGTAGTACTCTACAGGAACCTTTTGTTTGTTTGCATGCTAAGTTTTCTAGATGTTTGCTAAGGATTGGGATTGGGTAAAAGGTGTAGGTTAAAACCTAATGATAGTTTCTAAGTTTGTTCGCAAAGACATCGCGTCCTCTGCCTATGTATCCTAACTAGGATAGAATCAGAGCAATCATAGTTCACCTCACTAGGGTTGAAGAACACTTGATTATGATCAAGGTTCAGAAGGGAATAAACATAACAATGTTTGCATAGAGTTTTACAAAACTCTCTAGATCTATGTTGAACTCTCAAGAAAGGGGAGTAAGTAATCATTATTATGATTCTCACATAGAGTTTACAAACTCTATCCTAGGGTTCTAGTTGAAGAACACCCCTAGTGTAGGTGGGTTTTCTAGACTTGAAGAAAAGTCTAATGGTTTAAATGTTCTAACTTAACTAAGCTAGGGTTAGGATGACTTCACAAAGTCGAGGGAGGGGTAAATGAGCTATCCAATGACATAAGGGTCAAGGGAGAAACTTTTCCTTTGGAAGGAGAGAGAGAGAGAGGCAACTTGGATGAGAACTAGAAAGTTCCATCACTTGGGGAAGAATAATTAATAAAGCATAATCATTTAAGCATGATGAATACAAGGAATATGGTTACAACCAAGCAAGCAAGCCTATCACAATAAGCAAGGATTAAATTTATACAAATGATTACAACCAAAATCATATATCTTAACAAAGATGAAGGTAACAACCCAGAAACATATTAACAAATATCAAAACAACAATCATATAAATAAGTCACAACTTAAAATGATCATGTTATAAATTCTAATGTAGCAACACTTAGGCATTGATGACAATCAAATATGCAAGGACTAATCACAACAGTTAATTTCAAGACTTAGGAAGAGAACATAACATTTCATGGTGACAACCAAAGGAAGGTAAACCTAATATGTTGACTAACACATAGGAAACACATACAAATAAATCTTACAAGATAAATCAAGCATGTTATAAGAGAAATTTAATCAAGACGTAAGGTAATAACCCAAGAATGAACCAACTAACAAGTAGGCAAACGACATTGTAAAAACAAGCAATATGAGATTTTAATCCATCACATGAAAATAGACATTACAATAAAAAAGTTACAAAAAGAACAGATTAAAAAAGATATGGCATGAGAAAGTTATGATTTTTTGAAGTTTCAATGAAAATAACAAATAAAATCATGTAAATAAAAAGAGAAAGAGCAAGGGTGGGAGTTGAACCCAGGACCCTTATGTTGACAAACTCAAGACCTATCCACTCGGCCACCACGCGCGCTTGTGAATTGGATGGGAAAAGAGAGGAAAATGATAAAACAATGATAAAAGAAATAAAATGCCAAAAACTGTCCTCATTGAGGATCGAACCAAGGACCATGGGCAAGGCAAGTGACTTAAGGCGCATGCTATAACCACTGGTGTGGCAATACATCCGTGTATTTAGCCACCCCAGAAAAAGATAAGGCTTCCTTGGCAAGCAATTCTGGGCCCAAAACCAAAGCAAACAAGGCAAATACGGATTGGATCATAACTTCAACAAATCAAAACCAAATCCAGCAAAATTAAAGTCTAAATTGCTTGGAATTTAATGAGGAATAAGATGGTGCAGTTCAAATTCTGAGATCATGCACACAAAATGAATTTCGAAGACAAGTGCAATAGTGAAGTTTGAAATGCACTTTGAAAACTAAAGATCAAAACAGGTGTGTTTAAGGATATGCAAAGGTCTAAGCATACTTGAAATATGGTATGGAATGTGTCTCAACAGATGGTTTGTCCAAAAACATCAAAACAAGAATTTGGTATGTGAATTGCAATTGATGATTAAATTGGTATGAGATGCAATTTAAAACTCAAGGACCAAAATAGGTGTGTTTAAGATCAAGCGAGTATCTGCACATGTTTCAAATATAACTTTGAATGACTATGGATAGAAACCAAGTCCAAACTCCAAATAAATCAACATGTCTAATGTGAGTAGCAACTAGGTTGCTTTGTTTTTAAAAAAACAGCAGTGCAACATATGGCATAGATCAGGTTTTCATCAATAGATTGTGAAAGAGGTCAATGGAACAAGATGATGAATATGTGTGGCAACAGATCATGCATTCCACACACACATTTCAAGAATTGGTAGACAGGTTTTGGTATCTCAATAACTATGGAAACTAAGAATTCCAAACAGCACCCACTTCAACAAGCCAAACTGTCAAACATTATGAATTAATAATGCAGTACCAGTTCTTTGCCTTGAATCAAAGCATAAAGGTGGCATCCAACATCCAAAGCACTTAATCTCAATAAACCTTACAATACCAAGAGTGAATTTTGATGGAAACAAAAACTGGACTTTCACCACAGTGGTAGATAAACAAAGTGTCCATAAAAAGAAAGGAAATGCAAGCTACTAGGCCTAGAATAACAACTCTATGCACACAAGCAAAGTACCTACAAAGGCTTCTACCAGATACTAAATTCCTAAACTGTTCAAGACTTGCCTCTGAAGTACCACAGGTCCATGACTTGATGATAACAACCAATTCCCCCCATCCCATGACAGTTTCAGCTTCTGCTCCTCAATATCCCATATTAATTCCAATAACTAAAAAAAGATGAAGGCTTTCAATCCTAGCTAACCAACTATATCTCAACTGCTCCCAACAGAATTATGATGACCACCAAAATGCCATTCCAAATTGTCATTCACTCAGGAAGAAATAAACCAACAGCTCTTTCTTCATTAGCACATATCAGCAGAGAAATCAACTGAGGCCTGCACACTCTAGCCTCAACTATCCTGCTAAAATCTCAAAATAGACCTATCCAGAATAACAAACTTAGACAAATTCACCAACTCATCAGATCAAGCCAACTGCTCCAAATGGAATGCTGTGAAATCAGGATAACAAGGTTTGAAATGTTAAATAGAAACTAAAACAGGCCTAGGATAGTTCACAGAATCTGGCAGTAGTGACAGTATGGACTTTAAAACCTAGCTGCATTCTTCTTGGTACAACAACTTAGTCATTCTAAAAAAAGCAGCCCCCCTTCCTATGCAAAAGAAAAAAACTTGATTACAGTCACTAAATCAGTTCATGATTAGGAGTAGAAACACAAAGTTGAACAACCCCCAATTCATGACAGCAATCCTCCAACAATATGAATCAAGTGTCTTGCTTGAAATAGAAACCAATACTGATCAATGGCACAATAGGCAAGCTCAGCCTCTAGGAACAACTAGGAGCAATGAAACTAACCCAAACAAACTCTAACAGGGTAAACAAGCAAAAAACAGGCAGCAAACCTAAACATGGCCTCAAGCTGTGAAATCTGAATGGTACCATATAAACTGCAACAGCAAACTGCCTGGACTCAAGCTCCCAACTAGACAAACTAAAACCCAAACCCTGCTCCAAAGTTTTAAAGGAAACTACCTAAAACTAGGCAAGAAACCAAACAGCAGTGAGATACCCCTTCCAAAAGAGCCAACATATTCTTAACAATTCACCCACAAATTGAGTAGCAGTTGTGATATGAACTAGGCTAAGCTCAAAACTAAATGCAACTGAGTTGGGAGACCTGGCTCCTAAGCACAGACATAGACAGCAAAACATGAGTTCAAATATTCCAGCATCAAATCCTCATTATTCCATACACTTCAAAATTCTAGTAAACGACATAACTATGTTTGCCTAATGACAGCCACATACAAACATTTGCCAAAGCAAAACAGAACTGAAATCATGAATTCACCAATTCACCAATTTACAAGGAAACTAGACTTAACTGGCCTTACAAAGATTATACAACAAGAGTTAGACCTGGTGCACAGTAGGTCCACCAAACTCATGATAATGAGGGTTGGTTATTTCCATACCAATCTGTCAAGTGCTAAATAAATAGGAAAACCAAGATAACTACCAGTTGTTAAAATAAAACCCCAGCTAGTAATGAATCAACAGACCTGCCTCCTCAAGAAAAGTTCCTGACAGGCTTGGCAAATCTAAAAAAAATCAGTGATCACACTCCTATAGCATGCCAATCATAACAATGTCTAATCTAAACAGCTTCTAAAACAGTTATGGACACACTTACCAGTGGTACCTCAAATCCAAACTTGGAGCTTACAGCCTATTGTCAAAGCTAAAAGGCACCTTCCTAAGACACCAACAATAATCCTAAAGGCTAGAAAGATCTCAACCTGGACCAAACATACTGCCCCCCTTGTTATAAATATAAGTGAGGTATACAACCTGCAACCTCAAACAGCCCCCCTCACCCCAACCTAGAGTTCTAGTGATAACAAACAGGCAAGCCTACTAAATTCAACAAGCATAAGGGTTAAAAAATCTTGACCAATACAGAGCCACAAAATCACAAATCAAATGTCTCAAGACAAATACTTGACTGAACCAAACCCTAGGAGTTATTTCTTGACAGCAAAACTGCACTACTAAACATAACCAACGTTTGAACTGTTCAACATACATTAAAGGTTCAAAACAAACATATGCACATCAGCCTATTTCAAATCTTATATGCTTACAACAGAATTAATAGCAACTGTGTACTGATCCAACAATAACAATCCAGAACATCAGAGATAAACTTGGCTTTGCACAAATCAATCATCAACTTCAAGGCACACTTTCTCAAGAGGGCTAGGTCATTAACAGTATGCATATACAACATTTGATCACAAAGAAAAGGTTTTGCTTATGAATAAAACTTGCACTTAAACACCAAACATGCCAAAAATAAAAAGATAATGGCCACTAACCTCTTGTAGACACTCTTGAACCAGCAATAGAGCCAAGAGAAACCAGAGAAAATTCCAAGCACCTCCTAGTTTTGAGATTTTCCTCTCTTTGAAGCAATATGCAATCTTGTGGCCAGTTGAGGAAATGTACTTCACTAATAGTTTTCAATGCTTTGGACAGTTGTATTATGACATATGTGAGGTGTTGGGAGTGTTGAGGTAGTAGGAAAGGCCTTAAGTAAAGACTTGGCTTCCAAAGTGCATGAAAGTCAACATATAAGGGTATGAGGTTTGACTTTTAGATTGGTGAGTTTTTTGATGAAAGTGATGGTGGGAACAACTTCAAATGGCCATTTTAAGAGTGTATAGATGGTCTTTGAAGTGTTTTGATGTTTGGAACAAGAACTAGCAAGAAAAGTGGAAAATGGTGATTTTGTGATTTTTTCTTCACTTACAAGTAAGGAGGGAAACAAGGAGAACTATGTGTTTATGATGTTGTGGATAGTTCTGGTGTGTGGTATAGAGTGTGGAGAAACCTCTATTTATAGGCCATGAGGAGCTTGGGGGTAGATTTGATGTATTGGCTCTTTGGAGGGAAAATTGGAGAAAATCTTCCACAAAATCTTGGCACATCTTCATCCATCATGCTCTTGGTTCAATGCAAGCAAGAACTCAAGTGGAATGAGATGTGTGAGGTGATTGAAATGAGGCTAGAGTGTAGAGATGGCAGCTGCTACATCATTGCATAAAGTTTCTCTTTCCTCTCTTTTATTTGAATAAAATAATGTCAAGTTGCTTCAATCTTGCAATGTCCTTCAAACCATCCTATCTTCTGGTTTTGTCGTCATCCACACCTCTCATTATCAGTTTGAATTACAATCCAAGGGCTGAGAATGGCTAATGTGGTGAAAATCTGATTTTGAGAAGTTTTACCAAAGTGGTTTCAAGTGTGACAGGCCCAACTTTCATGACCCATAACTCTTAGCTCACAAATCCTCTTGAGGAGTTCTTGTACTTTTTAAAAAGCCCTCATGTAGCTCTACAACTTTCGTGTTTATGAAAACTTCCAATTCTATGTGCATCGTGGTTGAAAAACCCCTTGAAGTTGACTGAAACAATGATTTGTATGGCCAGAACTTGTGAAATTTCACTAAGTCCTTTACTCTTGAAAAATGATTTTTGCTATAACTCCAATTCCATGCATTCTTTGAATGTAGACCGGTGTGGGACTTTTGTAGGGTTTGTCAAGACCTTTCAAACTAGCTTAGAACCACTTCAATCAGATGTGTGGTTAGGGAGTTATGATCTTGATCCAATGGTCATGAAATTTTATGGGGAGGTGTAATATGATATAAGGAACATTTTTAATTCACACCTTGAAGTCAAATTCCTTATTGTTGGAGGGTTGACTTTTCGGTCAACTTTTCGATCGATCGGTGTCTACCGAGTCGCCCGTTGGTGATCCGGACATCCTGAGGACTTGAAACTCTTTGGATGGACTTTACTAAGCCATAGGATCTTAATGGACCTTGATCCCTCCATTGAAATACTCTTTGAATCAAAAGTCAAACTACAGTTGACTTTTCCTAGTCGAAAACCCTAATCGGGTGTCTTAAATTGCACTGTTCTCAAACCCCGGGTGACCACCTCAAATTGCACTCATTCTTGGTCCAATGTATCATCCTTCATTGATTGATCAAACCAACGAAGCCTCTATTTAGACGGTACCGAATCCTGATTCATCTGCATCTTAACAAAGACAAACTGAAAATGGGTTAAGGTTAGTTAATCAAGCAAATATGATCCTACAATGATGATGAGGATCTAAGGGGCCAAAATTTGGGGTGCAACAGTATGTTCTCTTGAAGTAATCCATTCGTGTTCACTCATATATATATATTTATGCATTGCAATACCAACTTTCTTGCTTAAACTCTTTGAGGGAGGATGATGAGGTGAAAACGCAAACTTTCTGGTTGTATGCCTTTGGATAAAATCATGTTGATGATGTACAGGCATTGTTTCAAATTCCTAAACACCAGAGATATAAGGAAGATAATCCCTTGTTAACCCCTTTGAGCTTAGTAGTAGGAGTTTCTTTCTGAAAATGAAAAACCCTCAATCTTAACCTGGGGCAGGGTAGGTGTCAGCTAATTTGACCGAGCGTCCAAATTGCTAGAGGAGTGTTCCCATTCGAGGAATAATCACACCTCTATAGGTCGTGCCTAAAAAACCACAATGGTTATCCCTTACCGATCAAGGAGTGAAACAGTCACAATCCCTTCAACAAGTCAGACAAGCCGGTGTCACATGATTTGTTCAAAAAGAGGATCAGAAGAAATAAAAAAAAGAGGAGAAAGAGAAAAAAAGAAAAAATCAAAAGAAGAAGCCCGCTAAGCCGATAACTTGAGAACAAGTGGCTTAGGCAAAAATTAGGGCATCCCGTTGGACTTTGAAATCAAAAGAAGCTCAAAAGAGTCAGTCCAGGCAAAAGTTAGGGAAAAAGCAGAAAAGCGAAAAGGATTACAAAAGAAAAATCCTCGAGAAAAACAAGTCGTGTGACTCCAGGCACCAAAGACAAAAAGCGAATGACTGTCATTCCAGAAACTTATGGTTTCCTGAACCATCACTCCTGTCATCCAACCTCTGAGAGGTGAGCGCTTGTGTCGAGTTAGCTGAACTTAGGACTAGAGAACATCAAGGAGAATGGGTGGGTTAAAATAAAGTTTGAGTCTTATATCCTTTCTTTCAAACCGTGAACCTGACCACGTTACAACCCTCAAAAGTCCTAATTGAAGCAGGGTTTATTTTGAAGGTGTACTTCAACTAAATGGCGTTCCTGACTCCCATGAGTTGCGTTAAAAGACTTCATTGGTATTGCATGCGCATATTGTTATTTCAAAAAAGTTAGTGTTGCATTTTAACTAGTGACTTGCTCACCAAGTTTGGTGATACCTTTTCAACAAAAAATTCAAGAGTAGCATGTGCGTTGCATTAAAATTTTCATTCTCAGACTAAACATTTTCTGCTTGCATACATGTACTTGGCATCAATGAGGATTACATAATGAATGTCAGTCAAGAAGTCTTATCTTGTCAAGAGGAAATTCATGGACAAATATGTTGAGAAGCGTGAGGCTAATGAGCTCAGTCAGAAAATGCCAATCTGGGGCAGTTATGTAAAGAAGTTTCCCCAAAGTGCAGTTGATCTGGGGCAGCTATGTCAGGGAGTTCCCCCAAAATCCAGTTAGTATGGGGTGGTCATGCTGAGAAGTCTCTCTAAGGATTGGTTAGTTTGGGGCAATCAAGTTGAGAGTCAGTAAATCTTTTCGAAGATCAATCAGACAAGGGAAAAGTTACTTCGAAGGCTCATTTTGAAACAAATCATTTCAAAAACAAGAAGTCCCCCCAACAAGCTGGCATATGTGGTCATTTCCCCAATAGAGAAGTGAGACTGGCATTATCCCCTAATGGAGTGGGTGTCATCTTGAGTTATTATTTCTCTCTCCCCACTGAAGTTGTAACACCCCACTTCCCAAAATTAAATAAAATACCAATATTTCAAAATAACATCAGAGTACTCCACAAAAGTGGGATATCACATCACATGATTCAACATACTCTTCATTACAAGTTTTTCAAAACAAAGCAGCGGAAAATATTCATTAGTTCATCAACCTCGGCCATCCGCCAATACATGAAAATATTCATTAATAAAATTCACCAAACTTGATACGTCACAGGAAATAAAATAATTCAACATAAAACAATTAAACACCCAAGTCCCACGTTGCGTATCAGAGCATCCTACGACTCGACTTGCACAACACTATCCAAGCTTAGCTAAGTACCTGGATTGTCTGTACCTCCGAAGAAGCACAGACCACAACAACAACAACAAAGAGGTGAGAAAACATGATCAAAGTTATCGGTAATACAGTACATGAAATAAAGGTAGTCATCATATCATTCATCACCCAACATTCATCAAACATGATCTACTGTCCAACATCAACACAACACACCATAATGAAATTATGCAACTCAACACCATGCATGCGGTACCGACTCATTGGTTCATTCAATCGAACCCCAGATAGATCACATACACCCATCCTTGGCCATGATCTATCCCCACCATTCTCCACAATGGAGTACAGATGAATCACATACACTCCTCTTGAGCAATGATTTCATCCCACCAAAACACCATGATATGCATAACACCAAATGCACAACAAATGAACTCAAGCATACTAAGCGCACACGATCCCCTTATCACATCACCGTAACTCATACATATATCACACCACCAATTTAATTATTTCAATTAATATTCAATATTACACAATTTCCCCTTTTAGCACCAAGTAAATAATCAATAAATCATCTCAATTAATCCATGTTTTAGTTAAGATTTAATTAAACAATGACTCCCCAACATTTTGGATATAAAAATATTTGGCAACTAATTATATTATCTATACTATGTTATAGATCTATTCATTAGCTTTCCGATGCTTCGAACGGGGACTAAAACTGACTTACGGATTAAAAGTTATGGCCAAAATCGTTGGAACAGAAATTTCCAATTTTCAGCTTTTATACAACATGCAATCGATTGCTTGACCCAATTTTTCACATTTTAGCCTCTGTTTTGCTATGCAATCGATTGATGTACTAGTGCAATCGATTGCTTACTGTGAGTTTTCGAAAAATTATGCAGAAAATGGTATTTTTCACCAACCCTTCCCCCTTTGCTACCACAATCAATCCCCACATGTTAGGGTATTCACCGAACTCGAAAATCCACTAAATCATGAGTATTATATGGGTTTTCTTCCTACATAAACTTCTACCCATTCACCATTAATCCATAATTTCAAATCTAGGGTTTCCTTACACAACTTCTACCCATTCTTACTACAACTATTATACACCATTCTAATTGTTTGTTCTGAATTTTCTCTCCAGAACCACTACTCAGGTTCATCACCAGAATCACAGGAGTTACACAGAACCTCACACCAAACTTACAACATATGCACCAATTTCATACAACATATGCCCAATCCATCAATGGCAGCAACAATCATTAACACATCAAGATATAAATCATAATCATAGAATCCCTACGGGGTTAAGGAATCTCCTCTACCCAATTCATGTAATTTACCAATCCCAATCAGTTTCTCACCCCTTACCTCGATTAATTGCTCAGATTGTTGAGGAATCTTGAAGAATTTGGCAGCCCTAGCCTTCCTCTCTTCCTCCTTGCTCTTCCTCTTTACTCTTTCTCCCAAACTGTTTATCGTGTTCTCCTTCTCTTCTCCTCCCAAAATCCCCTTTTATTACTTATTCCAATAATCATAATAATAATAATAATAATAATAATTATAATAATAATAATAATAATATTATTACTATTAATTATTAAATTATCACCACCATTAATTATATTATATTACTATCAAATTCTATAGTTATTAAATAATCCCCATAACTTAAGGGTATCCACCAACACTCTCAGACACACTCCCACATAAGGACACACCAAAATAAAATAACACCAAAAAGACTAAATAATTAAAATGGGTGTTACAACTCTCCCCCACTTTAATTATTTTCGTCCTCGAAAATTACCTGATGGAAACGATTCTGGATACGCTTCCCGCATCCTGCTTTCCAATTCCCAGGTCACACTGCCTCCTGCAGCACCTCACCAAGCCACTTTCACCAAGGATATCTCCTTCCTTCGGAGTTGTTCCTTATTCAACAATTTGCACTAGAAGTGCCTCAACAATCAAATTATCTCTCACTTGCACACCATCCAATTTAATCAAAGTACCTCCTCGGCTTAGACACATGAACATACCCTGCAGTTTTCACAACCGATAGCGGTAAAACAGTCTAACATGCTATTTTCCCCATGCTTCCGCTGCGCCACTCTGATATAGATAAACAAAACATAATGTGTGCTTCCGAGACTTCGAAGCTCGACCAACCCTAGTTACCATCATAACTCTCAACACACGTCTTTTCTTGGATCCTTTTGATCTTTTCAGTCGCCTCTTGCACAATTTTCGGTCCGAGTACAACACTCTCGCCGGACATACATCAACACAAAGGAGTCCTACACCTCCTACCATACAAAGCCTCATACGATATCATTCCCCAGAATTCGTTTGTTGCTCCTCATACGATATCAGCAAAGGTAATTCCTCATGGAGAGGAGGAAGATCAAATCTTAGTGATCTTCCCTAAAAGTCGTATGTTGCTCCTTTCATCTCACATAATGGAAGTTTGGTTGGGATATTGAGCAGGGTTTGTGATCCCAAAGACATTTCAGTTTGTCATCCCCAACGGAGTAGGCTTCATCTCTTCAGCATTTATTTTGCTGGAGTGGTTCTTTTGCATCCAGCTTTCCCCAGCAGCTCGAGCCTGTATCTGCGTTGTTGCATTTTGCATTTTGTGCATAGCATCCTCCAAACGCGTAGCATTTCCATTTTGTATGGAGAATTATGCCATATTCAAACATACGCATTTGAAACATAAGCTATGTTGTTACCTCTCTGTTTGCAGGTGTATTGCCAACAGATGGTTGATTTACTTTGCCCGCATGGTGTTCAGACCCGACAAATTTTGACTGATATCTTGTGGCCCAAATGGTATCCAAACCATGGTGATTTCAGATTTGTTTTGTCCGTTGAGTATCTAGACTCTGGTCAATCTCGTTGAGTATCCAGACTCCGGCCAATTCCGTTGAGTATCCAGACTCTAGTCAGTTACGTCGAGTTTTCAGACTCCGACCATTTGAAAAATCATCTTTTGCCCGTATGGTATCCAGACCATGGCAAGTTGTGATTGATGTACTTTCTCGTATGGTGTTCAGACCTTGACGACTAGTGATTTCTTATAGCCCGCGTGGTATCCAGACCCCGACTTATGTTATTCCTCAGCGGTGTTACTAGACTTCAGCTGTTCATGTTGATATGAACTCATGAGTATATTTGTGGTGTATTCCTTTGTCTGTTGAGCGTTCAGGCTTCGATTATTTTCGTTGAGCGTTTAGGCTCCGGTTATTACGTTGAGTATCCAGACTCCGGTTATTACGTTGAGCGTTCAGGCTCTGGTTATCTACGTTGAGCGTTCAGGCTCCGGTTATTTATGTTGAGCGTTCAGGCTCTGGATATTACGTTGAGCATTGTCATACCCCAAGTTTGTCCTACCTGTATTACCTTCATTTGTACATCCGTCCACTAATCATCATTCCAAAAGAATATGTTGCTTCTGCTTGTTGTTCAAGTTTGTGCGAGGTCAAATTCAAAGTTTTAGTCTGGTGTGTGATCAGTATTGAAGATATTCATCTGGTGGGTCCTAATGTTGATCTGACAAAAGTGTATTCAAGGCCAGGGTTTACGACTGATCTGTTAGGTGTGTCTGAGGATCCTATTGGGGTACATGTACCACTTCAAGTCATTTGTGTATGGATTAAGTTGTCTGGCTGTGTTGAATTCAGATGCTTCACGGTGGAGAATTACATGGAGTTTGTTCTTTTCAATTAAGGCATATTCATGCTCATTGGATTCAAGTGACAAAGTTCATTTGATTCATCGGAAGGATAGGTTTTAATTCAACCAAGGTGCAAAATTGATTCGTGATTGATTTTAAGACCTCGTTCCTAAACGAGAATCCAAAATGATGGAATTTGGTTCATGAGATTTTTTTTTTAGTCTAAATTCAAGGGCATGAATAGCCAACCAAGGCCCATAGCCCATATTACAAGCCAAAAAATGCAAAAAAACAATTTTAAAAAAAATTATCCAAAAGAAAGGAAATCATTATTGTTTCATTACCATTTTGTAAAAAGAGAGACCACTCCTAAGTGTTTCATTCAAAGGGCCCATTATCTTTTCTTACAGGATTATAAGATAACAAGATGCATAAAAAGGCCAAAAAAAATGATATCCATTACTAATTTTCTAAAGTCCACATCATACAAGGAGAATTCACAAAAATGCCAAGGGAAGAACATCAAGGCACGCATTCCATTTTACTACTACCTTCACGCGAAAAAAAACGGAGGCACCATCCATATTCACCATCCTTAGACTACCAGATGCAAAGCTTCACATGACCCCACAACCTCATTTCCATACACCCAAAATGCAAAACTTTCTGCTGAAAGTACACTTACCAGCGCTACCCACACAACAAGCCACACGTTAAACCGCAAAATACGTGAACCATACACGCCATTCCTTTGTACCCGCACACAAACCTTCAAGAAAACTGACTACACACAAATGCTTTTCCAAAGCAAACCGTTGTAAAAGTTCTACACGAACCATGCCCCACAAACCCACTCGCAGCTTGTACGACTCACTAAACCGTGCAAGGAACCAGCTCACCTCAGAATAATACAAAAATTGCAAAAAAATGATGAAGAAAGATTTCCAAGCCGTGGCAGCACACAAATCAGTCCCCGTAAAATGATAAAGCCACCAGCCATGACCTGCAGAAAGAACAACACCATTTCTTTTTTCTGCAACCGCGATTCGCAAACTGCATCGCAAAATGAAAGAGAAATACCAGCACCAAAATAGAGTTACAACCGTCACAATTTGTTATGCAACAACAGGAAAATAAAAGGGGAATAACAATAGATTGAACAAATGTAAAAAAGGCTGCATAATTCTCACCAGTTGCTTCGCTGTCAATTCTTAACGGATTGGTCACCTGAATTATCAAAATATCCTCACAGATTACCAGACCATAACAACCTGAAAAGTTCCAAACCGCAACAGCATCATAACCTCCACCGCAACTGAACCCATACGCCATCCTTTGGCCACACTAAGCCCACATCCTTTTGCAGCCATATAAGCATTTTGATGTACCCATACCACAACAAGAAACCTCACAACTAATATAATTTGCACCAACCTGGTATAAACAACAAATTTGAAAAAGAGACAAAATTTTAAGAAGAGCAGCTACAAGGATGTCCTAATCTGGCCGCATCACATGCTACCAACTAGCCAAATAGAAGGAAAAGTGTTGTTAAGTATAAGGAAAGTATGAACAAAAGGCTAATAATACAAAAACAAGTTGCCTAGTGCATACCGTGTCGCAAAGTTCTCGCCTCAAACCATTGTGTAATCCAGCCACAGTTTCAACACGGGTCGTGCATCACCTTACGACAGATCCAGATGACTACAACACAGACAACCAAACTGTCAAACCACACTCACCATGTATCGCATAGTCTGCGAAGACCCCACACGCAACCAACAAACAAAATACCTCAGTGTCGAACCTCACAACACGACATATTTTTCTTCTCCATAAACAAGCCTTTGCCGAGGAAAATCAGCTATATACGTCGTGCCCTTATCATGAACATATTGAACTCTGTCATCTTTATCTGCAGCCTCCCGCAATCTCTGAAAGAGATTCGCTCAAATAATTATTAGTTATGTTGCTGGCTGTGATAATCTCTCCACTTGAGTCGTCATGGCCTTACTGAACATTGGTGCCGGCAGCGGTGATGATGCCTGTAACACCCTTCTAAACCCCACAAATAAAATGTGCATAATCAGAGTAAAACTAACATGCATTCGGAAAGGGCGTCACACATAACTTTCAACATATCAAAACCATCTGTCATGCTCATTAATACTTCAATAAGTAATCATGCTATACAAAATTTCACTTTGCATGTAGCAGCGGATTCATTTATCTAATAATTTTCATAAAGAAACATTTGTTTTCACCACATAAGTCAACAACACTCGGGCACTAAGGCCAACCTCTTATTATTTCAATAAATATGAAAACATAATTTAGAGTACATCACGTAACTCTAAAACATAAACCAATCAATCGCAGTGTTACATGACCAGAGCATGACTCGACCCAACATAATAAAAATACTAAACTGCTGCACCAACAGCGACTTCGCAACAACGAACAGCTCTACTCTTATACCTGCACGATGTCATGTAGGACATCATTCCAGCAGAAGGGTGAGAAATATTATCATAATAACAATGCATATAATCATGTATTAATGCACAAGTACCGAATACATATATTCCACATTTTCTCACCTCAATTTATTATAATTCATCATGTACGTCACAACATACGTATAAACAAACATGGATAATTTACCAAGCATATTCATCATTTCACATATCCATAAATCTCAATATTATCCACATGACATACACATATCATATTTCATTCTCCCATTCACTATTACACCTTCACAAGTCTCATATCAACATTTCACGCTAATAAGCATACTTTCATACTACAATCAAGTATTTACATTTCTCAATTACACAAGTAATGCACATACGCATGTTCCACAATTCACACCATATTTCATCATAACTCGTCATATACTTTACAAAGCATACATATATAAACAAATATGGACAATTATCAAACATATCCATAATTCTCATCTTTCCACATAAGCATCTCTTCATGCACATGTCATATATCAATGTGACTCAACAACTCAATGCAACTCATGCAATGCGGTACCGACTCTCATTATCATTTTTCGGTTTTTACATTAAACCGGGTCCACTCTTCTAGAACGATAACCCGTTATCATTTTTCGGTTTTTACATTAAACCGGGTCCACTCTTCTAGACCGATAACAACAAAGGCCCGTCCTCTAAGCCTTCAAACCCACTCTTCTAGGTTTGGGACAAGTCACTAGTCTCCACGAAACTAGCAGGCATTGCCTCTTGACTAAATGATGCATATGCAATCGAAAATCAAATGCACTTAAGACCGACATCTTAATCTCATGCATTCCAATAATTCATCTCTTCAAGAATTACAACATAATTGCACACACAACATATCCAATAGTCATCAAGTATTCATACTTTTAATCAACATATTTGTCAAACAATGCACGCATACCTGACAATATGCTCCCATGCATTATTCACACATCATCGCATACAACATTATGCATTCACAATTCAATACCATTTTATTTCAAACAATGCACACATATATTCATCATATGTTCCCATGCATCATTCATAACATCGTGCCAACGGCAACATATTCAATCACAATCATCAACTTGCATTTTTAACCAATTTAAACAACGCACTATATATGCCAAACGACCATATTTCATAACAATCAAAGTATTCATAAAATCAATATTATCACTACATTACCAAGCAATGCACGCATATCCATTACTATGCTCTCATGCATCCTTCACATATAATCGCATACAACACGTATGTATACACAATATCATGCCAACGACAATCAACCTCATTACATATCATCATGCATTCTTATTCAAATTAAACAATGCATTTATAATTGTCAATAGACCACATTTCACAATAAGTTCATAATCTAGGATTCACGCCATACGGCTACCCACAACACATATATAACAGCATATAACTTTTCATTCCATTAAGAATCGAACCCGATCGAACCACAACACAACATGGAATGATATCACAGAAAAACAAAATGATGTCATGTTCGCTACTGCCTCGCCTAGCGAGCAGCTAGCGAACCTGCGCTACATGTTCGCCTAGCGAACTACTAGCGAACCCAAACAGAGGCTACAGACCTCACTCGCTACCTTGTTCGCCACAGCGAACCCCCAGCGAACCATTCGCTATCCCGTTCGCTATCCAGCGAAGGAACCTCTCACATTCTGTTTCCACTCGCCACTAGCTCGCTAGGCGAGGACCCAGCGAGCGTTTGCGACCAGCTCGCCTAGCGAACAGCTAGCGAACGTCTGCGAACCAGAATTTTCCCACTGTTCAGAAATTCCAACTCTCTCCAAAATCGACCGACTCTCATCCAATCAGTTTCCATAATCTTAGTATAACCATACCCGACTAAACTATACTACTTATTCTCGATTTTAACCGTTTAAACTTCGATTTACACCGATTAAATCCATTTTGCCCTAAATGAAAAATGGTGGAAAACTCACAACGACCCAATCCAATCATACATAATCATACACATTGCTAAGATAATAATGTTTCTCACCCTTACCTTGATTAAATCGAAGCTTTGGATCGGATCTTGATGATTTTCCAAGTTTTCCTCTTATCTTCCTCTTTCTCTTCTCTTCCATTTTCTTTCTCTTATGTTTTCCTATCCATCTATTTTCCTTCCACTTATCCTTGTATACCTTCCATTATTTTCTTTCCATCACATTTCCCTTCTCTCAAAATATCTACTAATCAATTTCTCATAAAATATCCACTTGACCCTTTATTCACCAAAATATCTCATCTTATCATTAATTGGATAGTATCTAGTAATCCCACATTATTCTACCAAATAGAATAAATCAGTTAAATCCAATAACTCACATAGATCAAATAAATCCAATTAATTAGTACAATTAATCCACTATTTGAAAATTGGGCTGTTACAATGCCTTCGATAGATATAAGATGCCTAGAATGATCACAAAAAGAGAGAGGTCAGAAGTAATGACATCAAGATTAATATTGGCAATATGGTGGATACTACAAAAGTGTTAGCAAAACCAACTGCGTACACGACTATGTACTTTTCTGTATTGAGCTCGGTGCGCAGTCGAAAGTCGATGTGAAAAACCGAGACTTTTCATGTTAATGGGGCACACGATACCCAAAATTGGATGGTCTGCTCGAAAGCTTCATCAAGAAATACTCCAACTATTGCGTCTCACGATGCCTATTCTCCAACGTAGTACGTGGACATTAAAAAAAACCTGCAGCACCACACCAAACTTTCCCTGCATAAACCAACAAAAAAGAAGAAGGTACAGTCATCCTAGAAAAAACCGAAATTTAGAGACAAGAAATAGGGCACGAAACTCAGCAAAGGACACCAGGGACAGTTTCACTAAAATGGAAAGACATAGTCTTGGCATCAGAAAGTGACAACATGGATGAGACATTGTCATGATTTAAACATAAGGAAACCCTAATGCTACACTATAAGAACAAGGGTATCAGTTCAGAATAAGGAGGCTGAATCCCCAAAAAGAACCTAGCCGAAACATTTTTCACTGTTCTTCTCTCAACCATCCGCTCCACAAACCTTCGAACCAACCTAAACACCTCCATCAAAATCACTTCACAACTCAGAACCAGATTTCATAATCGAAACCCCACATTTTCGACCCGCCATTTTTAACCTTCTTTTTCTCGGTTCTTCATCATAAACAAACACTAACCGAAACCCAGATTTCCTCTTCTCCTCATCAACCAACTCACCTTCGAAATTTTTCACAAAAAAAACCGGCGATAACCATGGAGCCTTAAACCCGACCGTGAATCTACCTCCATCCAAACAAACCATTTTAACCTCCATCTCCAATTCTCAATCCTCCACGACCACAAACCTTTTCCGCCGCAACCCCTTCAACCGAAAGCTTCAAATCACTGCGAAAACTGCTTTACAATCTTGTTCAACCATAACAACTTCAAATAAACCATACCCAAAACCGAAATTGAAACCCAGATGTGAACCGAAATGCAAACGAGAGACGAGGCGAGAGTGATTTTGATCAGATAAAAGAAGGTTGGATTGGACGAGATGATGTTGTTCTTCTTCATTTTTTTCTCTGAACTTGTTTTTACCGTGAAAATGGATGAGGATGACCATTGGTTTTTTGTTTATTTTAACTAACAGGATATTAATGTTGTTTTGAATTAGGGTAGACGGTCAAAGTTTCATTTGCACTTCTTCTTTTTATATATATTTTATTTTTTTTTGTTTTTTGTTTTGTTTTTTTTCCTTTTTTTTTATTTATTATTCGATCTTTTATTTTGTTGTTTTACTAGGTTGTGCTGATTTTGGTTTGGGCTTCATAGCCCGTGTCTCTTGTAGATACTCCCTAATCCAACTTCTACACACCCCTCCGTTTTCACTTCCTATACCCCCTGTTTTTGTTTTAAATTAATTTTCAAATGTTTAATATATCTTAGTTTAATCATTTTGTAAATACTCTTTTATAAACAATTAATAGATTATTTTTTTTATAATTAGTTTGTTAATATTCATTAAATAGTTATTAGATTTGTATATATTACATAGTTTATATTATATATTTTTATTCTAAACTTTTATTTTTTTATTTTTCTTTTTTAGAGTTGATTTCATTTCTCTTTTATTATTGGGCTTCTTATCCCATTTTCCTCATTTTGGTCGATGATGAAGTTTTCGTAAATCGATTACTAAGTCAATATACTGATAAGCATTGTTGGACCCGAGACCCACCTCTTTTTCACCTCGCATTTTTATTACAATTTTACTTTCGAACCGATGAAGTCTCCAATTCGTCAAATGTTAATCCTCGAGGATTTTGAAACCTTCGTTATTTCAAATCTAAAAAGAATGACCATTTGGGTCATTTTCCTTACTTTGGGATCGCGAAAGGTTCCCTTCGATTAAATTAACTTATAGTTTGCGATTAAGACGAGGTTTGATTTTTCTTGATTTTTTCCATTTCATTGATTACTAACTCCAAACTCAAATATGTTGTTAATAATCCATTGTTTATATTTCCGCACATATTCTTCTTGTATTTCTATTGACTTTATCTTGTTCGTATAATTATCATTGTGCATACTTCATATTATAATATTGTGCATATTGTCATCTAACCCCCTTTTATTTGTACATTCTTTTAAAAAACTTAATAAATATCGAAACCATAAAATCCTAATTGGTGGGCTGTTGGTTATCTGTATCCTGTGTATATCTGTCTCTGTTTTTTTATCTCTTTGGCAGGTTCTCAATAATCTCTTCAACAAAGGAATCGAGTTCTCTTTGTGTTGAATTAAAGAGAGAGGATTTAGTGTAGACTTCTTCCTCTTCGAATGTCAGGATACTCAGTGTAGTGTGTGTGGTCTTGATACTCGTCTTTCAATACGAAGACGCTTGTATTCTCCACACCTTTTCTCCTAAAAAACCTCGGTCCCGTACCGAGTGCATTTTCATAAACACTTTCAATAAGAAATTCGACTTCTCTTTGTATTGAACTAAAGAGAGAGGATTTAGTGTAGACTTCCTCCTTTTCGAGTGTCAAGATGCTCATTATAGTTTGGGTGGTTTTGATACTCGTCTTTCAATACAAAGACGCGACTTTATCCACCATCCCTCTTTTCACAACTTCTTTCCGCAACCTCTTCTCCTAAAACCTCGGTCTCGTACTGAGTGCATTTTCAAACTTCTTTTCACTTAAAACTTGAATGGTCGTGGAGTGGTTAGGTGTAGGCCTTCTCCTAACCCGAGTGCTTGACATTTACCGTAGGGTTTACAATCGCAAAACACTTGCCATTCAAAACAAAAAACACTTTAATAAGAGAATGAAGTTCTCTTTGTGTTGAACTAAAGAGAGAGGATTGAGTGTAGACTTCTTCCTCTTCGAGTGTCAGGATACTCGTTGTAGTGTGTGTGGTCTTGATACTCGTCTTTCAATACGAAGATGCTACGTTCGCCACACCATTTCATAACAAAAACTTTGAGATAAAGAATTGGGTACTACCCGCAAGGGGTTACTATCCGATGACCTATCTCGCCCCTAAAAACAACCCACAAATCAAACGTGACTTCTTGCCTCGCATGGCGAAAACCATTCTTTCAAAAAGGATATGTTACGTCCGTTCTACCGCAAACAGGTAACGCTTAAGTATCCTCACATGTGAGAAGCAAAACACCTAAACTTCTAGAATGCGCATGATAACATCATCCACAAAAACACGAGTTACCCGTAGTAGCGTGAACTACGTTGCTCTGATTTCTCTTGCATGTTGAGAATACATAGGCATAGGGTTGCGACAATCCTAGAGAGCACCCTTTTTTATTTTCCACCCTTTCCCCAGAAAGGCATGCTACGTTCGTTCTACGGAAAATAGGTAACGCTTAAGTCTCCTCACATGCGAGCAGTAAAACACCTAAACTGCTAGAATGCGCATGATAGCATCATCCACAAAAACATTGAAAAACCGTAGGTTAAACTACGGCTGCTCTGATTCTTTACCTCTTGTAAGTAAAGATACATAGGCACAAGGGCCGCAATCCTTGCCGAGCACATTCCCCTTATATCTGTAGTTCCCCGAACTACGTGGACTCTGACTTTCTCATATCTATTGAGAATACGTAGGCATAGGACCGTGAAGTTCTACCGAGACTGTTCTTTCTCTCTTCTTCCCTCGTTACCTCTCTTTCCCCTGTTTTTAACCCTTCTCTCTTTCCCCTAGGAACACTCTTTTATAGCATAATATTTTAGTAAATTTTTTCACACGTCGACAAACAAATGGTTTCCATCGAGTACGATGGATGCGAGGGGTGCTAATACCTTCCGTTCGCATAACCGGCTTCCAAACCCGTTCTTGGTTGCAAGACCATCTTATCCGTTCTTTCTTAAGGTTTTCTCGATATTTTCCTTTTTCCCTCATGGGATAAATAAAGTTCAGTGGCGACTCTTCTGTCCTATCTTTTCGCCTCCCCGTCGTTGCATTTTTCGAGTAGCGACAATCGTTCAGGCTCCGGTCATTTTCGTTGAGTATCCAGAATCCGATTATTACGTTGAGAGTTCAGGATCCGATTATTTCGTTGAGCATTCAAGCTCCGATTATTTACGTTGAGTATCCAGACTCCAGTTATTACGTTGAGCGTTCAGGCTCCGGTCATTTTCGTTGAGTATCCAGACTCCGGTTATTACGTTGAGCGTTCGGACTCTGGTTATTACGTTGAACGTTCAGGCTCTGGTTATTTACGTTGAGCGTTCAGGCTCTGGTCATTTACGTTGAGCGTTCAAGCTCGGGCCATTTACGTTGAGCGTTCAGGCTCCGGTCATTTTCGTTGAGTATCCAGACTCTGGTTATTACGTTGAGCGTTCAGGCTCCGGTCATTTTGTTAAGTATTCAGACTCCGGTTATTACATTGAGTATCTAGACTCTAGTTATTACGTTGAGCGTTCAGGCTCCGGTCATTTTCGTTGAGTATCCAGACTCCGATTATTACGTTGAGTGTTCAGGCTTCGGTCATTTACGTTGAGTATCCAGACTCCAGTTATTACGTAGAGTGTTCAGGCTCCGGTTATTACGTTGAGTATCTAGACTCCGGTTATTACGTCGAGTGTTCAGGCTCTGGTTATTACATTGAGTATCCAGACTCTAGTTATTACGTTGAGTATTCAGGCTCCAGTCATTTTTGTTGAGTATCCAGACTCCGATTATTACGTTGAGCGTTCAGGCTCCAGTCATTTTCACTGAGTATCCAGACTCCGGTTATTACATTGAGCATTCAGGCTCCAGTCATTTTCGTTGAGTATCCAGAGTCTGGTTGTTACATTGAGCATTCAGGCTCCGGTCGTTTTTGTTGAGCGTTCAGGCTCCAGTTATTTTCGTTGAGTATTCAGACTTCGGCATATTTCGTTGAGTATTCAGGCTCCAGTTATCACGTTGAGTGTTCAGACTCCGGCATAGTCCATTAACGCGTTTGTTTGTTGAGTATACAGTTTCCAACAATTTGAATTGGGTGTTTTAAGCCTGTATGGTATCCAGACCATGGCGCAGTCTTCGATGGACGCGTTCATCTTATTAGAGGTGCCCCCAATCAGTGCTTGCAGTTTATTTCTGCGGTTGGCAAATTTCTGGGTTCTTTGGTATTCAACCGTCTTTTACCTTGATTTTTTGAAAGCCATTCGCTTTTCACTCATCCTGGTCCAAGTTGCTTGAATAGGGGCAGCTGTTGCAGCCCAAAATTTGACCAACCGGTTCTCGTACTTGGCTTGTGTCTTCTTTTTATTCTGCATTATTGCATAGCATAATTTTTGTTCTTGAGGCAAGGGATCAAGGTTTTCCTGTAGCCCAGGGCTTTTCTTTTTAGTGTAAAAGACTGAACAGCGAGCATCGGAAGCTCCGACATTTATTTTGCCCAGCGATCGAGCGGTCGATTTTATTTTATTTTGTAGGTTATTTTCAGCTCAGGTGCAACATTTAGGCTACATCACACATTCTCATAGTTGGAATATTCGAAAGCAAGTTTCAGAAGCTTAACATAGCTCAAAACGATTGAAAACAGACCATTGTGCATGTTTCCCTCAAAAAGGCGCCAAATTCAAATTTTTGGAGGTGTTAATCGATTAACCAAATGGTTAATCGGTTAACCAAGTCAAAAAACAGGTCAAATTCAAATATTCAAAGGTGTTAATCGATTAACCATATGGTTAACCGATTAACTAGTGCAAAATTTACCTCTGTATGTGATTTTTCAAGTGAAGCCACTTTGGGGTCCAATTTTGATCACTTGTGAGTTGATTTTACACCAAGGGAAGGATCTAGAACCATTTTGAATTTTGGTTAACTTTCAAATCATTTCAAATTCCCTCCAAATCTCCATTCCTCATTCCAAAGAAATTTTCACAAACCACACTCCAAGCCTCATTTGTATCTAAGCCTAAGGGGTATTTAATTGATTTACTCCAAACTTCACACATGGAATCCTCATAATTTCCATTTCATTTCAGAATTCATTCTCACTCAATTTTCTCTCAACTTCACCATTCCCAAACCTTCACCAAAGCTCTTTGTTTGAATTCATTGATTCTCCATTAGAATCATTAATTTCTAAGAGCTAAACATTCATCCATCATCCTCATTGAATCAATTTCTTCATCCAATTTTCGTGCAAGTTTGGATCTGAATTTTGAAGTTGCTCTGAAGGAGCTTTTTTGGACTATTTTGGCTTAATTGTGGTGGATCTTCACTCCTACAACAAGAACACACTTGGATCTTGAAGAATCTTCGGGTTCTTGCTTGGATATGCTTAATTAGAATAAATCAACACTAACCGAAGCAATTCTCCGCTTCGTAGGTTGGAATTCTTGATCCGATTTTGATTTGGAGCTTATTTGTGTAATTATCATGTGGATCTTCATTTTCGATTGATTTTGCTAATTTGATTCATATGATCTGTGATCTTGCTGGTTTAATGTGTTTACATGTTGATTGGATCACTGTTTGTTGGTTTTAATTCGTGCATAATTGGTTATATGATAATCCGGATCATTGGATAAGTGCTTATGTGCTAGAAATGCTGTTCTACTGCTGTTCTGCTTCTGGCATAGTCTTAACCGATTAACCAATTAGTTAACCGATTAACCAACATGAATGTTCAAATTTTCAGGCATTTTTGACTAGTTAATCTATTAACCCCTGGTGTTAATCGATTAACATTGTGCCAACACGCCTGTTTTGCTGTTTTTCATGCTTGTTTTGGTATCGTTTCACTTTGAATCTTCATGGATCAGTATGATGCATTAGGAGTGAGATGTTTTGGATATATGATGATGTTCTTGATTGTTTAATCATGATTTTGTCGACACTCGTGTTCGATTTCCACTTGAATGCATGTTTATAGATATGGTTCAAAGTGATGATCATTTGCATCTCTCATTTGCATGCTTGAGGTTGAGATGTGCTTGTGGTGGTGTTTACCCCACACTTTGTTCCTCCCTCACTATCATTCTAATTGTGTATACATGTTTACATACTTGCATTTTCTTATGCCTTCTTCTTCTTATTTTGTCTTCTTTTGGGCCATGTTCCCTTAGGACCTCTAATCCTTCTTGTTCAAGATGGATTATGATAGACATTAGGATTGAAACCGTGCATGATAACATTAGGTAGCATTCCCTTTTATCCCAATCATAGGTGCACTTTGTATGATAACTTTAGGTTGAGTCTCAGTCTCCCTTTAGAGTGTCCCTCTCATCTCATCTTCAAACATCTTCAGAACACTTAATAAAGGTTAAGGATTGTTGTGCGTTACGAGCCTTAGGTACTTGGGAAATGGTGATTTGGGGGCTTCCTCTTAATTATCTAGAGTGTTTAGCGTATGTCCTTTGGACGATATGCGACGCATTCGCTCCTAAGTCATGGTCTTTAGTGCAATATGAATTACAAACAATAATCAATGCACTTCTTCTCTAAAAGAAATAAACAAACTTCAAACCTTTTTATCCTTCGGGATTTAATTTGGAAAACCTTTTTCGGAAAAAGAGTGTTGTTAAGCTTTGGTTCTACCGCAAACAGGCATCGTCCCTAACTGCTAGAACGGAGGCTTAACCCTACTCGGGTAAA